>PVIR01046618.1:0-10178 GCA_004026965.1 Petromus typicus
TTTGAGACAGGGTTTCGCTTTGTGGTTCAGGCTGGCCCTGAGCTCAGCCTCAAACTCACATCACAGCAATCCTCCTGCCTCTGCCTCCCAAGTGCTGGGATTACAGGCGTGAGCCACCACGCCCGGCACTGTGGTATGTGGTATTGGTTGCTGCTGGGCGTGAGTCTCCACGCCCAGTATGGTATGTGGTTACCGGGGATCGAACCCTGGTCCTTGCGCTTGCAAGACAGGCGCCGGAACCACTGAGCTAACTCCCCGGCCCCCCAGCTTCATTTTTAAAAATAATCAATGGTCACTTGGGAGGCAGAGACAGGAGAATTGCTATGAATTCCAAGCTTGCCTGGGCTACATACTGAGATCAGGACCAGCCTGAACTACAGAGTGAGACCTTGTTCCAAAAAAATAAAAACAAAAAAACAAAAAACAAAAATCAGCAATGAATCTAGAGGTCAGTGTACATGCCGACCTACCATACATAAGGCCCTGAGTTTGATTTCCAGCGCTGTAATTACACATATGTGATTGTACACACACACTACCATCACCACCACAGATTTAATTAGATTCTTTGATGTTGTTTGTTTTGAAATCTTGTCTAACGTTAACAAACATAAATTTATAGAATCTCTTTAAGTAATTTTGAAATGAAACTTACTGTCCTCTCTGATAAACTGTTTTTGATTTATCAAAGATAATGAACTAACTGATAAAGACTACTAATAGTCATTTCTTAATATTCATTCATGCTTATTACCGTTAGTAGTAATGTGTCTTTTGGTGATGTGGTATCACTGTATCGCTGAAGATTACCCTTCTCAGCCTCCGTTGCAGCAAGATACAGCCATGTGCACTAAAATAGTATGTGCAGCTTTGGAATTAGGCTGTTAAGGGGAAGGAGCATAGTCTCTCCACATTTCCTCTCCTTATCACTGGCTTGAAAACATGCATGGTGACATGCACTGGAAAAGTCATTGTAGAGTTCATCCTTTGGAGACTATGTGTTGAGAATGACAAAGTACAAGTTAGCAATCACTGCTATCCCTAACACTGTAAACTGTCTCACCATCATCTTACAATTACACATTTCAGTGGGGAGTAAATTTCTACCTTAAGTCCTATTATTTTAGCTTTTGTTAAAGTGGACAAGTCCATATCCAACTGAACTTAGTCAGAATGCTTTTGGTTAAAAGGAAGAGAAATCTGTCTTTCCTATTTGAAGTCTTCTTAGGAGATACCAAGGCAGGGCTTGATATCCAAAGGATTAAGAGAAAACTTTAAATTTGAAGGAAATAGAGAACCTTTGGATATGATGAATGTGTGGCCCTTGGTGAAAGGAGAGGGGAGGAAGGTTTGAGTAGGAAAAGTCAAGATTGCAGCACACCTCTGAGAATCTTTAAACAGAGATAGTGGAGTATCCCCCCAAACAAAATTGTCTTTAAGAGTCCTGCATTGGGCAGGAACAGGCTTGTAGCTAGACATTTATTATGCTCGGTTGCAGGATGGTAACATGCATGGAGGATAGACTGAGGGAACAAAACATAGAGCACTTGAGGCCATCACCTTTTCTCCGTATAGCAGGTTTGTTGAAGGGGATTTGAGTAACTTTTGTGTCTGTAGTAACTAGATACATTTTTCAAATCTGGAGACATGTAGATACCTTCAGGCCACACTTGACTGGGCGATATAATTTGTGTAAGAACCTTCTGTTTTGATTCTTCTGCATTGTTATCCCTTGTAGTCAGAGTGCATAATTCATTCTCTTCCAGAATTAATGGGATGCTATTTGTCTCTCATTTATATTTACATATGTCATCTAGACAATAGATAAAGCTACAGTTTTTACTTTCATCTAGACAGTAGGTAATGCTACAGTTTTTACTTTGTCTTGAACTCATCCCATTTTATGGAAGGGATACATTATGCCATTTATATGACATAAAACCAGTGGTTCCTTAATTAATACATGTGAAAAACCTGGGAACATTTTGTTCTTTTTCTCACTGAAGACTTAAGACATAAAGGTGGTTTATCATCATAATTAATATATATTGTTATTTGCCTGGAATTATTTTGTGAGTTATATAAACCGAGAAAGGTGCAGTACTGTAAGTACAAATGTGATTGCACACACACACTGCCATCACCACTACTCCCCATTGAAGTGTGCAATTGTAAGATGATAATGAGGCAGTTTACCGTGTCAGGGACAGCAGCTATTGCTAACTTGTACTTTGTTATTCTCAACACCTGGTCTCCAAAGGATGAACTACCATGGAGCTATAATGATGAAATACTGTGGACAGTGTACATGGCTACCTACCCTCAGTTTTGTGTGCAACAACGAAGGGCACTTTCTCACAACATTTTGTGAAAAATCTTTCCACAGGAAAAAATTGTTGAACAGCTGTATTTCTCCTTCCCAGTTCAGAAAGGGAATAATGAAAACCATGACAGTATTCACATCATATCCCTTAGTTATATTTTATGTTACCTTACTATTAAAGTGAAGAATAAGCAGATAAGCCAAGACTACCACCTTGAGCTGTAATGGCAGTTGAAAGGGAGGTTGCTCTTGTCAGCTTTTAAAGTAAGGAAGTTATCTAAAAACACCGCTTTGTAGTTTTGATTATATTGTGAGTACTAGTCCTTAAATTGTAGTGGTTTCCTAAGGTGATAATATCACACAGTTCTCTCAGTGTTTTAAATAGTTTAGATTTATCATCTTCATGAGATGATAGCTTTTATCATTGAAACTATATATCAAAGTTTCTTAAAAACATTAAACTTTGGTGAGATCTGCTTTAACTACCCGGAGTTATTCTTTTAACCTAGACAGCTTCATTCCTGCTTTCATTAATTACCTTGTAATTGGGAGAATAGGGGGGGTGGAGCTAAACTGAACAACTCAGTATCTATCTTTGTGCTTTTGCAGTAGAGTAGCAATATATCAAAACAGTTTCTATTGTTAGCACTCTGTTTTGTATGGAATTTGAAAGACAAGAACCAAAAACTGTTCCTACCTTTGAACAAAATTAGTTTGGAAAGGAATTAGTTCCCTTAAATAGAGGAATAGTCCCAAGGAATTAAGTCTCTACAGCTATATAGTTAATTATCACAGAATATTTTTAGGTAGTTGAAATAACATATATAGTTGGAGAATATTTTTTAAAAGTTTCTGATAACCAAGTAATATTAATTAGAATTTACTCTATAGCGCACTTTAATGATATATTAGAGTAAGTATTACAGTGCGTTTTATGGTGAAGATAGAAAAATGCTAGTGATGTTCCCTTTATGTAAGGTGTTATCTTCTCAAAGTCCAATCTTTAGAGTGGGTCCCAATTCTTCACTTCATAGTTATATGACCTTGGTTGGCCAGGTTACCTAGTCTTCTCTTCTGTTTTTTCCATCTGTTCTTCAGAAGGTTGTGTAGGAGGTCAAAATTAGTGTAGAGTCAGCCCATTATTAAATGCTAGCCATTGCTATTTTTGATTTTTAAGGTGAATATCCATAAGAGTCTTTATACATTTATTCATGGCATGAGTCTATGAATCTTTTGGTATGATCAGTATACTCCTAAATTTCTGAATCCTGAGTCCTTTTGCCATTTTCAGTAAACTTAAAGCCTGGATATTGGGAGGCAATATTACATAATGGAGATGCTTTTCTTTTCTTTTCCTTTTTCTAATAGGATAATATTTCTGGGTTTGGTCTTTCTCTTGCTGACTGATCTGTTCTACCCTAATAGGCTGTGTGATCACTGTCTTGAATCATCCAAGCAAGGTTCAGGTGCTCACTTCATTACTTCTTTTTTTTTTTTAATTCAAATCTTTATTGGTACATATCATCATCACATTCAACATTGAGAGTTTGTACCAGTATATGACATGACTTGATTCTCATTTTTTTTCTCATTCCCCTACCCACACTACAGCCTCTCACCCTCTATACACATAAGATTTGTTTCCTTTTTTTATTACTATCACATTCTTTTTTCCCTTGTTATTTACCCCTACACTCTATTTCCTTTTAAATATTTTCAGTTTCACAATATCTACTGTATACTAGAACTCATTTACATCTTCATTTTCTCAGACCAGAGAAAAGATATCATATTTATTTACACATCTGTGATCTATTTATTTCACTTATAAGGATATTCTGAAGGTACATCCATTTGAGTATAAATGACTCAATCTTAACATTTTTTGTGGTAGAGTAATACTCCATTCTACAAAAGAACCACATCTTCTTTATCCAGTCTCTAAAGATTTTGGTTGTTTCCAAGATTTAGGTATCACAAATTAAGCTGCTATATTACTAACTATAGTACAGTCATTTGTCTTAAGTTCTCTCTTTAGTTTTCATTCTCGCTATTGCATCGTAGTAGAATGAATGCAAGTATATAAAGTACCTGGCTTTCACTAATATACATATATAACTTTTCTTCTGCTTTCTAAGTAATTTAATAAATGGGCTCATTGGTATCATAAAAAGAGTTCAGTGAATCTTTGGGCTAAAAGATTGTAACTGATCTTTGGGGGAATCTTTTAAGCTCTTGACATGTACTACACAGTTTTTCTGATAATCAGTGAGGCTATTTTATATGAAAGCTGTTTATAAACTATAGACAAGTAAATACATATAGGAACTCTCCACTTACTTGCTTGAGTTCTTTTGTGAGGACAGTAGTTCAATGTCTCGCAGTTTGAAGTAGTAATTACTCACTTGCCAAAATGACCTGTACCCTTTTGTTGCTATTCCTTCCTATATTACTGTGTCTTCAAGTTTAGTGGAACAACAAAACAAAATAATAAATTGGAACTATTGTGTTTTTGACTTATGACCATTCTGGGTTTTTTAATTATTTTTTTTTTTTTAGGGGAGATTTTTTTTTTAATTTTTAAAATTGATTTTATTGGTACATTTTACATGTACATCATGATCACAATCAACATTGAGAGTTTGTACTAGTACATGACACAACTTCTCATTTTTTCCCCCTTCCTTTGCCCACCCTACAACCTAGTGTCCGTATATACATGAGCTTTGTTTCTTTTTTCTTAGGTTTTTTTTTTTTGAGACAAGGTCTCACTTTGTAGTTCAGGATGGCCCTGAGCTCAGTATCAAGCTCACATCACAGCAATCCTTCTGCCTCTGCCTCCTGAGTGCTGGGATTACAGGCGTGAGCCACCACGCCCGGCAATGTGGTATGTGGTACTGATTGCTGCTGGGCGTGAGTCTCCACGCCCAGTATGGTATGTGGCTACCAAGGATCGAACCCGGGCCCTTGCGCTTACAAGACAGGTGCCAGAGCCACTGAGCCAAATCCCTGAATCCCCCAGAATAAATCTTTTTTTATCCAACTTCCTATTGATGGCATTTGGGCTGTTTTCCAAGATTTAGCTATCACAAACTGAGCTGCTGTAAACATGGGTGCACATATGTCACTGTGATACAAATCTTTTAATTCTTTCATGCATACTCTTCCTTTAGTGCTTACCTATGTATTAGTCATAGTGCTCTCTTTGTTGAAAATTTAGATTCTAGCTCACAGAGAGTTTTTTGTTTTTGTTTCTAGTTTGTTTTGTGGATCATATATTACAGTTGGGAGTGATTTAATGAATGGCCCAATAAAGTGTTGTTCTCTGCACCTTCACACAAATATCTAGTGAACTTTATTTTTACCTTTATGGAAATATTTCCTGTGACCCCCATGTGGGATCTATCCTCTAATTCTGAATTCTTAAGTTTTAAAAGTTGTTAATCTGATGACAGTTTATTGTTCTATTATGTAGCTCAACTGTACTTGCCTGTGACTTTGTGACTGCTTTATTCCCCACATACAATGGGGAAATACAGAGTGAAATACTCTTTTATAGCTCACCCATTGTAAAGATAATTTCATCTTTTCCCTAAAATTCTTTCCATTTTCTTAATTTTCTCAACTTCTTGATTGTGATTCTAGGACATGACAAAATTTTGCATGATAGTCTGTCTATACTTTGTATGTCTGTGTGTAGGCTTCAGGAAAGAAAGAAAATTCATCATATAACTTACACAGATTATTAGATAATTTTCAGATTCAACTAATACTTTCTTTCTCATCTTTTCCAGCCTTCTTAGATCTCATTCTTTCTCACATCGTAAGTGAACGTTGTTACCCTTTACTTATTTAAGTTCAAAATCTTCCATGCCCCATATTGATCATCTGCTGAGTCTAGTTAGTCTTTGTTTTGTACATAGCTGCCAGATTCATCCATTCTTTTCCATGTTGTTCTCCTTCAGGCCTGAATCTTAATGCACCTAAATTCCTGTGAAGTTTTCTTAACTAGATTTATGGCTCCTAATCTTTGTTCTCTTCCAGTTTATTTTTCATTACAGTTTGGTAAACATTGAAGGTATATATTTTTTCATATTTTTAAAATTGAATTATCTTAATTACATTGTTTAAAAGCAAATCTCTTCTGTTAGGTGTAGAGTATTTCTATACTGGTTAGTATTCTCATTTTAAGTAATGATTACTAAAGATTGTGCTGAATTGCTTAATGAAAATAGGAAAGGATATTAGGGTATCATTTATCATAATAGCTGTGTATTATTTACTGTGCCAAAAGTTATTCAAGCACTTGACATAGGGGAACTTCTTTATATGAAGGAATTATGTGGGGTGGATGCTGTTTATTATTATTTTCCATGTTATAAAGAGAAAACAGAAAGTGGTAGAGCAGAATTCACACCTAGACAATGTGGTTTTGAGCTGGTAGCCACTACTGCACTGCCTTTGAGGATGCTATAATATTCTAATTTATTAACTACTATGTGAAACTCTGAGATTATAGTTTAGTGATAAAAGAGGATTATGTGATTAATTATTTCATCTCCTTCCTGAATTGAATTTCTACAGAGGCATCATGATTTTTACTTTGTCCAGGAGCTGTTTAATGGGAAATTCCAACAAACCATTTAGTGTACAAGTAATATATTTTTTCTTTTAAAACAAAACAGAACTAGTATTTCAGAAAAGTTAAAAATTATGTGTCTATTAATAAGCAGTAAATTCTGGAAGTCTTCTAAATAATCTTCATAGAGTTAGCATCTGTGTCATTCTCATCTTTGTTTTCTAGCACATAGAGTGGGGCAGGCATACAGCACCTAAATATGTATTTACTAAGTATTCTTATTAGTCTTTTTCTTTTTTTCTATTTTTTATTGCATTGTTTATTTTTTATTTCAGTTGGATCTTATGAGCTTATGAGAAATTGACATTTTTTTTTTTTTTTTTTAACTAGGGGATGTCCCACTCTTGTTCAAGCCTTGCCAGGCCCTAGCACACAAGTCACAGCAGGCAGCAACCATACGGCAGTTCTCTTAATGGATGGACAGGTCTTCACATTTGGAAGTTTTTCTGTAAGGAATTTTTAAAACATTGATAATGTTGCATTATAATTGATCCTACGTTAGCTTTTTTTCCTAGTTTCAGTGAATTTCTTATACCAACTGCATATGCATATTTTCTGCCTCCACCTCTACTACATACAAAATCTGGATGACATTCTTTCAAATAATTTTCTAATTCAGCATTAGAATTTACTGGATTTAACATCTGTTTGAATCAGACTTGTTTGCTGTATATCAAAATCCTTTAAAAAGTATTCAGTAATTCATCATTCAAGAGATTCTCATCTAATTTGTAAAGATTCGTTTTCTTAATGTAGAGAACTATTTCTATTTTAGAGCTTTGTTAAAACCTAGTTTATAAAATAAGATTTGTTTAAAGTTGTATCCTATCTATGTACTCCCTCTCTCCATGAAAGCTTGAAAATGAAAATGCTTTGAGAATTTTGCATAGTAGGTGTTAAAGAAAATTGTCAAAAGGCTGTGTTCACATACTTGTACCTTCTTGGATAACTATTGAGAACTGTAAAACTTCTAAGTTTCGAAGATGTAATTTACAATTCTTGATTTTTTAAAAGCATAAATACGAACTTCAAAATATCTTATTTGGAAATTATTTCTGAAATATACAGAAAATTTGCAAAAAATGAAAACAGTATGTATCACATCTATATACTCTTTAACTAGATTCACCTGTTGTTAATATTTAGCTCTGTTTAATGTTTTGATCCATTTATCTTTTACTTTCTGCTTAGGTGTCTTCAAGCATGTTTGCTTATGTATAAACATTTTTTCCCGAGACCAGTAAGAATAATTATGTGTTCTCTGGCCCAAAAGGAAACTCCTAAATACTGTATATTTTCTTAGGTGGCTCTATAATTACTCTTTGACATTTTTTCTTCCTTTAGTTTATGATTAGTCATTGCATTTTGTCTAGTTTATTTAGTCTGCTTTAATCAGAAATATTTCCACTTTTTTGCCTACTGTGACACTGAAATTTTTAAAGAATATTGTACTTCTAAATAAAAGGGTGAGGTTTTTTTTTTTTTTTTCTTCTGCTTCTTCCTCTTTTTTTTTTTTGTCTCTGATATGGTGCAGAAACAGTAAACCCAGCCAACTGTCACTCTTCCCGTTTTCTGCCTCCTTCAGTCTACATTTGTAGGTCTTTTCTTGTTTCTTCTTGTAAAAATAAACAAATAAAATATATCACATACATATATATGATAGTTATTTCCTGTCCTTGTGTTTTAAAAGGTAGAATTATATGTATGCTCTCTCTTACTTCACTTTTTACACTTTAATATACTTCCTAGAAGTCACTCATCACTTCATAGGAATCTTTCATCTCTGCGTGGTATTTGGTTATGTATATGTACTGTATTGAGTCTATTTCTTATGCTTAGATATTTAAGTATTTTTCAGTATATCTTGAGGTTCATTCTAAAAAGTGAGGCTGCTGGTTTCAAGGTTTCTGATTGTACTCTATATAAGATGTGAACATTTTTTTCTAGTGGGTTCACACCAGCAGCATGTGACAGTGCCTGTTTTTCACAGCCTGCCACTGAATGTGTTTTCATGCTTTGTAATTTGTGTCAATCTGATGCATGAGAACCATCAAATCCTGACTCATTTAGTAGTTGACATTAAGGGTTAGATTTTGTTTGGAGGTCTTTAGCATTTTTTCTTGGTTCTCTGCCCTTTTCTTTCTGAGTTTGCCTTTATAGAGGCTCAGTAGTTAAAGGTAGCTGTTTTAAGGGACATTATACTGCTTTCTACCAATAGTGCTTCAGGTTTAACAGATGTGGTTTTTGTGCTATGTGCATGTTGCTTTTTATTTAGGGAGTGGTGTAGGAATGCTAACAGCAAGATCTGTGATAAGTTCGTCATTATCCTCCTTTAGTCCCAGAAGTGGTAGTTGCAAACTTTTCGTAAAGTTAATGTTTGTTTATTTGTAATCTCATTCTCAGTTGCTGTGGGACTGTTCAGATATCTTGTATTTTTTACTGTTCTTCACATTAGCTGATTGGTAGTAAGGGATTGGAAGAATAAAAATTATTTTATTTTGTTACGTGGTTTTGTTTTTGCCCAAATTTCACATGTCATTTATAAAGGGAAGTCTGATACAGGTGTTTTTATCTACTTTATAAATACTGTAGATTATTTACCCAACAAACTTTTAATGTGGCTTATTTAATTTTTTAGAAAGGACAGCTGGGCAGACCCATCTTGGATGTACCATACTGGAATGCAAAGCCAGCTCCTATGCCTAACATTGGATCAAAGTATGGAAGAAAAGCCACTTGGATAGGTGCAAGTGGGGACCAGACTTTCTTACGAATTGATGAGGCACTTATTAATTCTCATGTACTGGCTACATCAGAAATTTTTGCCAGTAAACACATAATAGGTAATATCAGCAAAAAACATCCCATCCCCCTAACCTTTATCATGATTGACAGGAAATTGTTTCTTTCCCTTTGATGAGATACAGTTATATAGCTTCTGTTTTCTTTCTATTTGAAGAAATTTAAATGAAGCATTTAAATTTACATGTATCTCTGTGCTACAAGAAAGGAATAACTGGGGCCGGGGAGTTAGCTCAGTGGTTCCGGCGCCTGTCTTGCAAGCGCAAGGACCCGGGTTCAATTCCCCGGTAACCACATAACAATACTGGGTGTGGAGACCCACACCCAGCAGCAACCAGTACCACATACCACAGTGCCGGGCGTGGTGGCTCACGCCTGTAATCCCAGCACTGGGGAGGCAGAGGCAGGAGGATT
>PVIR01046619.1:0-10185 GCA_004026965.1 Petromus typicus
ATCTAGTGGAAATTTTGTTTGCCTTTAGCATGCGGCCCTCTCACTATCATCAATCATACCACTTCCTCCTTCTGATTTAGTTTCCATTGTACCAGAAAATGAAAGCTTGACTCTGAGGGCTCGTTCCTCCCCAGACTGGCTGTCAAAAACCCTTTCCATTAAATCTGCTCCTTACTTGGCCTTTTGAGGGTCCTCAAAGGCTGGTCACATTCAGAAAGCATCCAATTTGGTTTGACTGCAGGACATGAATGTATTTGAGATATATCAGTGTCTTACTTGTTAGACTTTTTGTGAATTCAGAGAAAACAAATTTTAAAACAACAAATGTCAAAAATAATTAACAGTATTATAAAACAAGTTTGAAGAATTACAAGTAATCTAAAAAGCTAGAGATATGTGATTAGAATAGATAAAGACAAACTTACAAATTCACAGAAATTTATTTACTTCCATTCAGTAATGTACTCTGCTCCCAATAGAATTGATACTGAAGCTTTGATTCCACATGGAAGACTATAAATATACGTTTCTAACATGAGGGGCACTCAAAGGGACAGTGTAAGAGGAACTTCAGCAACATCTTGCTGAGCCACGGAGAATGGCAGCTGGGGAGCTTTCTGGGGAGGAAGAAGAGTATCAACAATCAGTGCAGCAAATTTCTTATGAAATAAAGGAAGTCATGACAAACTGGACAGAGCTACCAACGTCTGTGGAGAAGACCCTCCCAGCAGAGAAAAGCCAGTCGTTGCATTCAGTTGCTCAGTGGCAAGTTTATGTCACACTAGAAAACAATGTCAAAGACAGAAACAGACAATCTTAGACCAGTTTTTAGTTCTGAAAAAGTTGAAGCCTCATGAGCCAAAGGAGGCCCCTAGTGAGCAGATCCCAGTGGGTTACAGACTCTCCCAAGAAGAGAAACCAGAGAGCCATATCCCTGGTGTTCTTAGGGAAGGAGACTCTCCCTCCAAGTAATAGCCATCTTTCATTTCATCCTCCCTTCCTGCCAGCTAAAGATGTCCCCTTGGATGGTGAGTACTATATGTAGTTGTCATTTCTGGCAAACTAGCCACATTTTATAACTTTTTGGTGATGATGCTAAGAGAACTATTGGTGTTTCTGGTAAATTATGCACATTATAAACACTTTTTATTATGAAAAGGTTAGTTAAGGTTGCTTTGGGAGGTTCGTTATATGTATTTCTATTGCTTCTTATAGGAAAAATAGTCCTGACTTACAACCAACCAGAGTTACAGCCAGGACTAATGAAGGAATTGAGTTTGTAAGTCCAGGATCCCCTGTACACGTCCTCAAATAGGTGAAAGCCTAGAAGAATGAACGACAGAGCCCAGAGCCTAAAGATATATCCATGAAATTTCACAACACAACAAAAATAGGTAGAATATTGAAGAAGCTCTAGAAAGAGGCTGTGAGCACAAGTTCCATAAGATTCTTCATGTCTCATTCATTATTTAAGTTTTATAGTTGTTACATTTTTTCTTTTTTTCTTAGGCAAACAGAATCATGTCTCAAAATATTAATAGATTAGTCACTTGAAAATTAATCTAGGTTAAAATAGTAATCTGATATTTTAATACATTTATGATAAATATACAGTCCACGTTCACTTCAAACTAAAATTGCAAATCTTAAAATGACATCTTATTTCATTGCACTGATAAAAGGAATATGACCTCTTCAATCAACAACAAAGCTAGCAAAAATAAGAATTAGTAAGTTAAACAGCAGTTAGATCAATTAAGATATGTGAGGAGAAAACCAATCAGAAAAATGGCAAAAATAAAAAAGTCCATCAAAGGAGAATCAGTTGAAAGTGAAAAGATATGCGGGCCTTATAGATGGTCTTGAAATATTTTTGCAAAAGTTACTATCTTTATAATTGTGTTATAACCTACAATATAAACTAGGAAGACATACTAGTGCTGTCATGTGTTTCCTATTAGAAAACAGTAGGCAAAAGCCGCCCATGTTGGATGGATTAAAATTGAGTGGATGTTCTTTGTGTTAATTTTTTTAGAAAATTACAGAAAAAGTAGACACTCAGATAAATATAGAAAAAGCAAAGAACTTCTTGTGTACACAAGAACCAAGAACATAACAACATTAGTCCTCTTATCACCAAAGTTAACGAAACACATATAATGCCTTCAGAATTCTGAGACAAAATGGCCTTAAGTCAGCAACTTTTTGAGATTTTTCTCTCAAAATGAAAAGAAAGAAATGAAGGAAGAAAGAACGAGAAAAAGAAAGAAAGAAATATACACAGAGAGAGAGAAAGAAAGAAAGAGAGAAGCAAAGAAAAAAGAAAGAAGGAAGGAAAGAATGCATGTTGGGTGTTTAGCAATCTCCAGTACAAACTACAAATCAAATATGCAATAAAATAGTGACATACAAAAAATACAAAACTTGCAAATGTTATCTTCCAGATATTCTGGAAAATAAAGATATTCCAGTAAAATTTTTAATTAGCAAGGGATGGTAAGGGACTGGAAAGAAGGAAGAGAGGGAGAAAGGGAGGGAGGGAGGGATGAAGGAATGAGTCAAGGTGGAAATCAGGATAATATTTCTGTTTATGTAATGAGATTAAGTAATCCAGGACAAACCAAATTACCTTCTGGGAAAAAATGCACACAAAATCCTGATAAAATACTGTATATCTTTAAAATCATCTTAGCAGTATCAAAGATGTGTGTGGATAATGAGGAACTAGAAAACAGAAATCCAAAATTGAGGAAAAGCTGTACCATGAGAGTCCTTGCTAACTGGGAAGAAGTAGCTGATCAGAGTTTTGAAAGCCTTTGAGAATTTAGGAGGAAAAGTCCGAGTTCAGTTCCATCGAGTACGGGAAATTGAGACTTCAAAACATTATACCGCGGGAACTATGGTGGGCCAAAACCAAATCAACCCTTGTACATCCTATATAGCTTCAACTTGCTTTGCCTTTTAGTGTTTTTTTTGTTTCTTATCTTTGTGTTTTTTGTTTTTTGGTACCAGGGATTGAACTCATGACCGTGAGCTTTTGAAGCAGTCACCAGAACCACTGAGCTAAATCCCCAGCCTATGTTTTGCCTTTTAAAGCTAAATAACCCATACAATCTCAGGCTGTAAGCTTATAGCCAGAGCACTCTGATTAGTATCCTAATTCAAAAAAAAAAAAAAAAGATACTCTAATGTACTCTAATAAAAAAGTTTTTCAACCAGTGTCCCACACCCTGGAAAAACATGAAAAGAAAATATACCAGGAATGACAACCCAAAGTGATAAAAACAATAAAATAGCCTGGCATCATTAGACACAGTAAACAGAGTGCAGCAATTTCAAGGAGAACAAAGTAAGCTGTAAAACTAACAACTGTAAGTGTCAGAATCATTCTGAGAACAAATAAAGTAAATCCTAGAACTGCAAAGTCCGTCACAAAATTAACAATCTAATACTCAAACACAGTAACATACTGGAGAGTTGAAGAAACACAAAGGAAGCTGAAAATGGATCAGAAGAAACTCGCCAGAACACAGCACACTATGAGAAAAATGTCAGAAATATGAAAGAGAATGTGAACGACAAAATTCCGTGAGAATTTCTATGTGCTGAAAACTACAAGAAGTTAAGAGGAATGAACACAGCAAGTGTTTATGGAAATTTTAGCTCTGCATTTTCAAAGCTTGATTAAAATTATCAATATTCAAAATTAGGAGTATCAATAATTTATAAGCAGCAGATATAATGACAAAATGAAGGCATTTCTAGAAACACTAAAAAATCAAAAATTTTAACTGTTACCCTAATTCTAATCATGAATTTTAACCTATACCCAAAGGAATTTGTAGAATATATAATCAGAAACAAGGAAAACTATCACCTGGCAAGATCAAGAGATCACAAAAAGCACAGAGAACAAAGAAAACTGCAAACAGGTTAGGAAATTTCAATAAATAAACATTGTACAAAACAACAATAATGATTAGGTTTGAAAAGACATAACTCAAGTATTTTCAGCTTTTGTATTATCCAGGAAAGTAAAACTATCCATGTACATTAGATTTTGCTTAGGCAATGACGCCCTTTATAATTCTACAATAGAGACTAAAAGGATAAAAACATGACACCTTAAAGGGCTACTATCTAAAATATATAAAGAGCTCAAAAAAACCAGCCCACCCAAACTTAATGACCCAATTCAAAAATAGGCATCTGAAATGAACAGATATTTTTCAGAGGAAGAAGTAAGAGCAGCTAAGAAGCATATGAAGAAATGCTCAACATCATTAGTCATTTGAGAGATGCAGATGAAAACAACATTGAGATTTCATCTCACCCCATATAGAATGGCTGCCATTTCAGAATCAGCCAACGGCAAATGTTGGCGAGGCTGCGGAGAAGAAGGAACCCTTCTCCACTGTTGGTGGGACTGTAGACTCGTACAACCCCTGTGGAGATCAGTTTGGAGAATCCTCAAAAAGCTAGGATTGATGGTCCCATTTGACCCGACCATTGCCCTGCTAGGTATATACATAGCAGGGGCAGCACTTAAAAGACTCATATCACAGTGACTTATGTGCACCCATGTTTATAGCAGCTCAGTTTGTGACTGCTACATCTTGGAAACAACCCAAGTGTCCATCAACTGGAGACTAGATAAAAAAGCTGTGGTTCTTCTACAGAATGGAGTATTACTCTGCCATAAAAAATGATAAGGTGGAATCATTTCTACTTAAATGGACATACCTTGAGGATATCCTCATAAGTGAAATAAATAGGGCACAGATAGGTACACATTGCATCTTTTCTCTGGTATGAGAAAATAAAGATGTAAATGAGTCCTAGCATTGTATGTTATATATTGTGAAATAGAAAATGCTCAATGTAAAATAGGGTGAAGGGGGAAAATGTTGAGATTGTAACAAAAAAGTAAGGAAACAAGTTTTATGTATATGGAGGGGTGGTAGGGTGGTAGGGCTATGGGAAAAAATGAGAATTAAGTTGTACTTATACTGGTACAAATCCCCATTATGGAGTGCAATCATGATGTGTATATTTAATGTACAGATAAAGATTAAAAAAAAAAAGAACATGACACTTAATCGTTTATTTTGATGTCAGTTTGACTAGAGAAAGAAATGTCTAGTACAGTAGTGAACCACAGTTTTAGGTGTGTCTGTAGGGTATTTTTAGAAATAACTGACATGTAGGCCAACAAATTGAAGAAGATCCACCTTGGTAGTGGGTAGAACCACATAATGAGTTTGTGGCCTGAATGGAATAAAAACATGGAAGAAAGAAGAGTGCTTGTTTCTGACAAGTTCCAGTCTGCTTCAGCAGGTGTGTCTTGCTGGTATCATGTTTGGACACTAGTCTTCAGTTTCTTCATCTTCCTGTCCAGACTCCAACCAGGGGTTCCAGGGTGCTTCCAAGTCTTTCATCAGAAACTGTTGCTGTATGTTTAATTCCTCTTTTCCTATGGCTTCAATCTTCTTGGACTACCTGATCTTCTGGCTCTCCAGTGCTCAGAGAGCCATTATGAACGCTGGTACCTCTAAGCTAACCTAATAAATCCTCTTGCATAATCAGACAAGAAGACCCTAACCAATACAAACTTCAACAAAAGATATAAGACTGTTTAAAAGAAAAGTCAATCAGAAGTCAAGAACATGAGAAGCTGTGAGTTAATTGGCCTGGTGGGTATTTGCTATCATTAGTCCTCTACAAAGTATTTAGGGTCATGATGGCCCCCAATGTTAGAATTGGTATCAAGCCAATTGGGAAAATAAGCATTAAAAGAATTTCTGTCTGGTACTCCATAAAGCACAGGTACAAAGACAATATTAGGAATGTTGCAGCTATTCTTTATTCATTTCCAAAAATTCACTATCAATGTAGACATTTTATATATTGAAAAAATAATAGCAGGTATGGAGACTTCTTAGAAGACGTCAGCTTCTTCTGACTCTAATCCCTCAGGACATAAAGATGAAACCCACAGAACAGTTTCAGCTGTCAACTGGGCTACTCCTGCACAAATTGAAGATGTAATGACAAAATAACACAAAGAAATAACATTAAAACATAGTATTCTCATTAGAGTGTTTCATTACATCTACTGAAAAATCAAGGAACTTACCTGGAAAATGGTATCAACGGTATTAGTTATTAAGAAACAGCAGACTGTGCCTTAGAATCTATGAACTTCCTGAATTTGGCCTTTGCAGAACCAGAGTGCTTTTATTGTTGTTTGCATTTAAGACTTTCATTTTGCTATCTTCCACCAGATTTGTGATATTAAAAAGGAATGGAACAAAAATGGTACCTCAGCTGTGTTCTTTCCTACAATATTTACTCTAGATTTTTCCTCATGATCAAGATCAAAGACTTCCATTAATCTTTCATCGTCATGTAGCGTGTTCACCACAGTCTACTTCCTTCTGCCATTAAAATTTCCTTGAAATTTGTTGTCTCCTTATGTTTCTTAATACCCTGAGATTTCAGCTCAATTTTGACTGTGAGATACCTTTAAACTTTCTCTTTCCCACTCTTGTTCTGAAAGCAAATTACAAGACACTAAAATTTACTGAGGAATGATAAAGTTCTCTTCATCTTGCAGTTGAATTGACTAAGGAGAAAGTGCATAGGTCAGTTTTTAACAAGATTTTTTTTGAAACCCAATTATTTTTAACAAACTAGTTTGTTAGAAGAACTATGGGCAAATCCCCATTATGGAGTGCAATTATGATGTGTATATTTAATGTACCAATAAAGATTTAAAAAAAAAGAAGAAGAAGAAGAAGAAAAAGAACTATGGGCAGAACAGCACTCACATTGTTAGTTTTAGTTATAGTTTTAGCTCAGGTTTGTCAAATAACAATCCCTTTTATGAAGTGACAGTTTGTGAAATTTTACATGATTTTAGAAAAATGATGAATAGATTGTCTACTATTAACTTTAACAAGTCATATAAATAAAACTTTACTCATTTGTTTGAAACTATTCAGACATAAATGGTATTTACTCTTTTGTCTGGCATCCATCTATGCTTAGAAAATATGCTCCAGCTAAAAATATTCCATTACAGAGTAGTGACAGGCTACAAATCTAGCTTGAAATTAGTAAGAACAGTGAATACAGTGTCCACCAGAGGAAGTTCTTCAGAATAGTGATCCTAAAAACTTATTTTAAAAAGCTAACAGCTTGAGTTCTGATGAGACTGTTCCAAAAAACATTAAAACTCTCTCAATGATTAACTTCCCCAAGGTATAAATATTTACCTTTCTACTTTCTATTAGTGAGACTCTTCTCCAACAGTTTTGGAGTGTAAATTTCTGTAAATGTAGAAAAAAGTGTTCTTTGTAATTTTAACATTAAAAGAAGTGTTTGCCCTCAAAGTTCTTAGACATCCTTTCAAATATTAGCGTTAAGAAGAATCTGAGGTAGAGGTAGAAAAATCATTTATAAAATTCAACATTCTGTCATGACAAAACTTAATAGCTCTCAATTAATTAGGTATAACAGAGATGCACCTGAACACAATAATTATTATTTATGACAAAATCATAGCTAACATCATACTCTGTGGTAAAAAATTAAAACCTTTTCTTTTAGGCCAGAAACAACACAAGGCTGCTCACTCTTTTTTACTTTTATTCAGCATCATACAATAAGTCCTAGCCAGATCACTGAGGTAAGAAAAATAAACAAATAGAAGACACCCAAAATGTGCAGAGGAAGAAGTTAAATTGCCCATTGGCAATGAAATAATCCATATTAAAATCTCAAAGGCCACACACACAAAAAAAACCCTGTTATATATAGTAAACAAATTCTGTAAGATTGTAAGTTATAAAACCAATATAAAAAATAATTAGCATTCATATTCACCAACAAATCACTATTTTAAAAAGATATTAAGAAAACAATTCCATTTGCAATAGCATCAAAAATTGCAATACTTAGAAGTAAATTTAACTAAGAAAGTGAAAGCTCCATGCACTAAGAAATGTAAGACCTTGATTAAAAAAATAAAAAAGTATACAAGTAAATGTAATAATATTCTATGTTCATGACTGACAGAATTTATATATTTAAAATATTCATACTACTTAACATGATCTATGGATTGAATGCAGTCTCTCATATGGTCACAAAAGATGTTGAATAGCTAAAGCAGTCCTGACTATAAACAACAAAATGAAAGGTCTCACATTCCCCAATTACAAAATATATCACAAAGTGATAGTAGTTAAAGCTGCATGCTACTGGCATAAAAACAAACATGGAGATCAACAGAATTCTGGAGATTCTGGAAATATGCCAGTTGATTTTTTGACAAAGATGGTAAGAACATGCAATGAAAAAAGACTGTCTCTTCAATACACAGTGAAGTAGTGAAGGGTGAAATTTCAAGTACAAAAAATCAACTCAAGGGGCCGGGGATTTAGCTCAGTGGTCCTGGCGCCTATTTTGAAAGTGCAAGGGCCTGGGTTTGATCCCCTGATAACCACATACAATACTGGGTGTGGAGACTCACACCCAATAGCAATCAGTACCACATACCACAGTGCCGGGTGTGGTGGCTCATGCCTGTAATCCCAGCACTCGAGAGGCAGAGGCAGGAGGATTGCTGTGATGTGAGTTTGAGGCTGAGCTCAGGGCCAGCCTGAACCACAAAGTGAGACCCTGTCAGAAAACAAACCAACCAACAAACAAACAAAAAATCAACTCAAAATATATTAAAGACTTCAGCAAAGACCTAACACTATGAAATTGCTAGAGGAAAATCTTTATAACATTAGTCTAGACAATAAATTTTTGGAGATAATCCCAAAAGCACAGGCAACAAAAGGGAGCATAGAAGAATAACCCTACTGATGTCAAACTCTAAAAGCTCTGCACATCAAACACAATGAAAAGACAATTAATGGGCTGGGAAAATATGTTTACAAACCATACATCTGATAAGGGACAAGTGTCCAAAGCATATAGGGAATTGAAAACAAATCAATAGCTAATAGTAATAATATTAATCCAATTAAAAATCAGCAAATGATCAAAGCAGACATTTTTCCAAAGAAAAAAACATAAATGGCAGCAATAAAACATTTTTATGACACTAATCAATCAAAAGCAAAGTGAAACCCCAGAATGCAGCTCTAGGGGTAGAGTGCTTTTCTAGCACAGACCAGGCAACCAGCTGGATTCAGTCCCCAGCACTGCAAGAAAATGGGCAGGCAGGTGCACACATCCCCACACACACATCCACACACAAACACACGTGCACACACACACACACACACACACACAGATGTGCACACCCATATACCACTTCACATCTTTAAGAAATAAGTGCACATTTGAACTCTCACATTTACTGAAGCATCGTTCACAATTTCCAAGACATGAATTAACTGACTAAAACTTAATGAATAAATAAAGGTGGTGTGAATTATAATGTTGTATTATTCAGTTTTAAGAAAGAAGGGACTCCTGTCATTTGCAATAACATGGATAAATCTAGAGGACATCATTCTACATGAAATAAGCCAGAGAGAGAGACAAATACTATGTGGTCTCAATTTTATGTGGAATCTGAAAAATTCAAACTCATGGAAATTGAGAGTAAAGTAGTGGTTAGGAGAAGCTAGAAAAAAGGAAGTTAGGGAGATTCTGGCAAAGGGTATAAAACTAGCTGGTCAAGAAAAATAATTTGGGGGGATATTCTCTACTACATGAAGACTACAGTCAATAATAATATACTGTGCATTTCAAAATTGTCAAAAGAATAGATTTTAAGTGATTTTGCAACTAAAATGATAAGTATATGAGGTGAATATCTTACTAGCTTGACTCAATCATCACCATTGTAGACATACATCAAAACACTACATTGTACCTTGTATATGTGTAGAATATATACACAAGCATATATAATAAGGATTTATATATTTAAAATAAAGCAATGAAGAATCTGAAAAATTTCAACTTATAAAAAACCTCATCAGTAAATGAAACCTTTCATATGTTTGACCTTCTACTTATTTTTCATACCATCACAGAAGCCAAGTTTTTCCTTGAGGAGAGCACACAGTGTGATCTTCAGTAAGCAGAAACTATATGCCTTCAAAAGCAATACATTTTGCAAGTGAAGATGGAGGAAACCATACCAGGTTTACCTTCTTA
>PVIR01046620.1:0-10180 GCA_004026965.1 Petromus typicus
CTGCCTCTGCCTCCCGAGTGCTGGGATTACAGGCATGAGCCACCACGCCCGGCACTGTGGTATGTGGTACTGGTTGCTGCTGGGTGTGGGTCTCCACACCCAGTATTGTTATGTGGTTACCGGGGATTCGAACCCGGGTCCTTGCGCTTGCAAGACAGGCGCCGGAACCACTGAGCTAACTCCCCGGCCCTCCTCTCCAATCTTGAAGAATGTTTATAGAAAGGATTTGACTGACAGTGAATTTCTGTGTTAGTCAGGGTTTGTGTAACAAAGTACCATACACTGGATGGCATATAAGTAATAGAAATTTACTTCTCATGATTCTCGCAGTTGGAAGCCCAAGATGAGGATACCAGCAGGGTCAGGTTCTTATGAGGGTGCTTTTTGATTGAGACTGCTGATTTTTTGTATCTTCATGTGAAGATACAAGAAGGAGGACAAGAGAACTCTCTGTTTTTTATCTTGGTGCTAAGAATCGAACTCAGGGCCTTGGGTTTGCCAGGCAGATGCTATGCCACAGAACTACATCTCAAGCCCTAGAGTCTGTTTTATAACTGCATTAACCCACTCATGAGGCCTCTACCACCTTTAAAACATAATTACCTTCCAAAGCTGATTCCACCTCTTCACACCAGCACATTGACAGTTAGGATTGCGATGTAATGAACTTAAGAGGGAGCACAGTTGTAATATTTTCTAAGCTGTGAGCATAGATATTTTAAATGGCCCATCATATTTGGTAAATTTCAAAGCACATAAGAGATATTAGAATAAGACCTATTATGAGAAAAGTAGATTGTGTAATGTTTCTACTTTAATCTTTTCCTCATTAAAGATAGAAATCATTGACTTGGCACTTTGTTTGTAATTTTGAAGAATTGTATTACTAAAGCCCATGATATGTTGGAAAAATGACTTTCCTGGTGGATCTTGTGATTTAAATTCAAAATGCAGTTATTGCTTAGTGAATGTCAGCTGTGAGCTCTTGTAAAATTCACGTGCTTTCCTGTCATACAGGCTCAGGTCACAGGGAGCACCCTGAATGGTAGGAAAGAACAACTTCAGGCCGAAGAAGATGATAAGGAAAAATGGGATTTCCTGCAGTTTGCTGAAGCATGGACTCCAAGTGACAGTTCTGAAGAGCTCAGGAAAGAAGTTTTGTTCACTCATGTACGGTTATATGACTTGGTTTTATTTTTTTTTAACACCTTTAAATTGTAACTGTAACCCTAGCAATTCTAATCCCAAGGGAATTGAAAACATGTCCACACAAAAAGTTGTATATGAATGTTATGGCAGCATGATTAGTAATAGTCAAAAAATTAGAACAATCCAAATGTCCATAAATGGAATGGATAAAACAAAATGTGGCTTATGCACATGATGAAGTATTATTTGATCTTAAACAAGGGGGCCTGAAAATATTAATTTAAGTAAAAGAAGCCAGACAGAAACACTGCATATTAGGTGGCACCATTTATTGAGATTGTTTAGAACAGGCAAGTCCATAGAGATTGATTTCTGGGGGCTTACAGGAAGGATGGGTAAGACATGACCACCTAATGTGAAATTGCTTTTTGAAGGTAATAAAAATGTTCTACAATTAAACAATAGTGATGGTTGCACAACTCTGACTATAATAAAAGTCAATGAGTTGAACATTTGAAAAAAGTGAACTTATAGTAAATAAATTATATCTCAGGCTTTTTTTTTAAAGATCATGTGCAAACATATGAGAATGTAATGATGAAGAAAATAGCCAGCTTTCTTTCAGAGCCTATTCTAGTTAGGAGAGATAATTGTTAAATTATTTTAAGGCAGTATGATAAATGTGAAAATTAAGATATCTAAATGAGGCTCTGGGAACACAGGACAGAATAAATAACCACTTGGGGAATGTGGGAAAATTTCTCTTAGGAAATAATGAGCTAGATCTTGAAGGATGAGTTGAAGTAGGTAGGTCCTATTTCAGCCTGAAAGAATATCAAAATAACTCTCAAAATCATGGTGATATGAGCAGATATCATTTGTTCTAGGAATAGCAAGTGTGTATGAGTATGTGAATTTAGCACTCACAAGAAGTGAGTCAAAGGAGAGCATGCCTGAAACTTCTGCACTAACCAGATGGAGAGAAGCCCACATATGCCAGGCCAAGAAGTGTGACTTTATCCTGGAAGGATGTAGTGTCATTGGAGGTTTTTAAGGAGGATAAATGACATTATCAGATTTCTATTTCAAAGATAATTTTAATGGCAATGTGGGAAAAGAATGGGAGGAAAAAGAAAAGGTTTCTTAGAGGCAGTGCTGTTTGGGGAAATGGATTATGTCTGCCCACCTACCTATACAATTTCTGACTGTAACAAAGGGATTTCCTGTCTTTCCACTGTCAGGTTCTTTCTCCCTCAATTTCCCTGACCTTTTGTTTGTGAGCCTATACTGCATTCTACCCTAAACTCTTAACAACAGAAATAATAATACGGAGGAAGAGAAAATTTGCATCCATTGAGAAGTGGGATCAGTAAAATGAGAGTTAGATGGAATCTTGTTAACCTCAACATGTGCAGGAAGAGAGGGAGGGATTGAGCAAGCCAAAGCATGTGGATAGATAAGGAGGGAATAAATGAAGCAATGGGAAGAGATCCAAATCACCTGATATTCCAGAGGAACTGGGGATCAGGCTTGGGGCTTAAAAGAGAAATGGTGCACAGGCATACACTAAATATCACTTTATTAATTTAAACCTGAGATTTATATTGTAGGGCTGTATGTATTATACAGTATATTGCTTTAAATTTTCTTTATTATCCATTTCCAAAGACATTTGCATGTGCTGGTTTTGATGTTATTGATTTGGAGATTTTGTTTGTTTGTTTTATTTGTTTTTTTGTTTGTTTGTTTTTTTGTTTTTTAGGTTTTTTTGAGACAGGGTCTCACTTTGTGGTTCAGGCTGGCCCCGAGCTCAGCCTCAAACTCACATCACAGCAATCCTCCTGCCTCTGCCTCCCGAGTGCTGGGATTACAGGCATGAGCCACCATGCCCGGCACTGTGATACGTGGTACTGGTTGCTGCTGGGTTGAGTCTCCACACCCAGTATTGTATGTGGTTACCGGGGAATCAAACCCAGGCCCTTGCGCTTGCAGGACAGGCGCCGGAACCACTGAGCTAACTCCCCAGCCCTTTATTTGTTTTTTGAAGCTGGCTTTGAACTCACTACATAGCCTAGGCTGGCCTTGAATTTACAAAACAATCCTCCTGCCTCAGGCTCCCAAAGTACTGAGATTACAGGCATGTGCCACCACACCTGGCCTTGCTGTCAATGTTAAAAATAATTAATAACATTTTGATATTACCACTTTTATTTTGACAGACTCATGTTTCATTTGGTTTATTCTATCCTCTCTATGTCTACAGAGAAAAACTAGTTGTACCTAAAAGTTGATCACTGTCAGACTACATAAGCATAAACAGTTTTTGGAAAATCTGAAAAATAAAATGATTTATTTTTAAGGGTAACTTGAATACTTTTTTAGAATTAGATGATTAAAATCCTACTCAGTCACTTTATGTGGAAACAGAATCTTTGTGGCTTGTTTACAGATGCTAATGAGGGCTCTTTAGACTCAGTCCGGCCACCAGTCTGGTATCCTTCAGGAGACCAGCACGATGCTCCAATCCTTTTAAAACAGAGGTGTATTAATTCTCTGAGGAACAGGAGCTGAACAGAAGAAGTAATGGCTCCCATCAGAGCTGTGCTTTAATCAAAGTCTATTAAACCTGACAGTGCTTTTTTGTTGGTAGCCTGTGCTTCACCCCAAAAGCACCAGGCTTTGAAATGCTTTATTGTTTATCTTGAGTTTTACTAGATGTCCTTTTCCTTTCCTTCAGTTCTAATAAGTGACTTTTAATCCTATCATCATGGCCATAGGATTTGTCTCAGAAGACCAATCGCTTACTGTGGTGCAAAACAGGGTATGTAGCTTACGTCCCTGAGCCTTTCAGGTAAAAACATGTGTTTTACCATTTTAAGCATTTTGCAATTTTTATTCCCAGGAATTCTCACCAAAGGCAATAGTTTTCTTTTATTTTCAAAAACAATATTGAACAAAAATAGCAACACATTAATGAGTGTCAACTGTAAACCTGAAGAGAAAAATACGTTCTTCTGTCTTCCGTTGTATTCACAACATGGACATATTAACTATATTTTCCCATGAACCATGTGATGAAGATTACTGGAGGCCCAGATTACATCTCCTTTTAAAACACATACATTTGACCTTCTTATTTATCACCCAGTAGAGGGCAGTTTACTATAATTATTTCTGTATAGGGATGAACACATGTTGGCTAGGATCTGTCGATAACTACTACTACAGTGTCTTTTGTAAATGGAGAAATGTTGTTACAAAATGAAGATAGGAACAAAGTTTTATTTATTTATTTATTTATTTTTGAGACAGTCTCGCTTTGCAGTTCAGGCTGGCTCACTGTGTGGCCCAGGTAAGCCTCAAATTCACAGCATTCCTCCTGTCTCTGCCTCCCGAGTGCTGGGATTACAGGTCTGAGCCACCATGCCCAGCACTGTGGTATGTGGAACTGATTATTGTTAGATCAAGTCACTACACCCGTTATTGTGGTCTGTGTTTACCAGGGATCAACTAGGATCCCGCCTCACAAAGCAGGCGCCAGAACCAGTGAACTAAATCCCCGGCTGAGGAACAAAGCTTTTGTAGGCCCTAAAAATAATTTGTCTTTTAAAGTTCCTGCCTATCTTTACAACTAAAAAAAAATTATAATAAAGTAATTAAAATTTAAAATGTGAACTTGCCAATGTAGTATGAATGCTGAATATTTACCTATTAGTATGAATGTTAGAATTTAAAGATTCTAATCCATTTTGGTAAGGCCAATGAGGCCATTTCTTTATCTGTTATGCTATAGGGACTCGTGTTATTGATAAATCTAACATTTTTAGAAAATGTGTTTTTTGGGGTGTATTCTATTTATAGTTATTTCTTATTGTCTTATTAAGTTGCCTTATCGTTAAATATTTTTATCAGTGAACTCACTATCAGCTGTAGAAGCTGTTACTTTACTGAAAATGGCACTCAACAAAAAATTAACTTAATATTAAAAAGAATATGAAAATCATAGAAGCATCTTAAAGACACAGAAATTGGGCCAGGGGTTCAGTTCACTTGTTCCAGCGCCTGCCTTGCAAGTGCAAGGTCCTGAGTTTGATCCCTGGTTACCACATACCACAATGCCTGGCGTGGTGGCACACGCCTGTAATCCCAGCACTCAGAAGGCAGATGCAGGAGGACTGCTGAGTTCAGGACCAGCCTGAACTACAAAGTGAGACCCTGTCTCAAAAATAGGCAGAAATTTTGCATTTATATTTGGTTTATGTGTCTATATATCAGTATCTTGTTAAAAGCCACAATGTTTATTTATTAATCAACTATGTTCCAAAAGCTGTTGAAATCTCCTCATCCTTGATGTTTCCCTCTCAAAACACTGACAATAGTGTGGTTTATTTTAAGCTGATTTTCTATGAAAAAATAAAGTCTCATAACCGAATAATAAAAATATCAGTGGTTACTACACTACATAAGCTGACCTTTATGACATTTTGAGTACTTTGTGTCCTGCCAGTGCAGTAATTTTCTGGCCATTAGAATCCATCTTTTACTTCCATCATAAACAATTTGCCTGTTTTGACCCTGTGAATTGGACATGTCATTTGCTCTGTTATCAGAGGCAATTGAGAATCCAGTTACACTGATAAGTGGATGAGGAAGCATGTTTTATGCCTGTGCAGGAGTTTTTAAAAAGTAATGAGTGAAGCCAGAAGGATTTTCATAAAACATTTAGGTCAATTCATGTAAAGTGTGGGATTTGCCACCCATGTGCACATCCACAAGTGAACTCTGAGTTCCTCTTTTCAGGCAGAAAATTAAAGAAAGAAATGGAGCTATTAAAACCACACATACATCTTCAAATATTTTAGTCTAATTTCTTAACCTATATTGGGTCCTAAATCCCTTTGCAACTATGAAGAGAGTGCAGAGTGCCTCCCCTAAATACACATACAGTGGAGACATTTTCTAGTCCCCTGGCGGAGGCTTCCCAGACTCACAGAAGGCCGTCTGAGGTCCTGTGAAAAGCCCTTGGATGCAAGAACTCATATTTGATGAGCCAGTTAGTATTCATATACTGATTATTAGGACCTAGGAAATAGATTTTCTACTTGTTTTTCTGTCAATCGTAGCTGCTAAAGGGCAAAAAAACCTCATCAGCTAACTTCCTACTCAGAGGCTACAATCAGAAGATCTAACTGATGACATGGATCACACTTCCCACTGATTACCTCAGGAGAAGTCTTCCTCCTTTTAGGGCTTCTGGCTTCTGGCAGCTCAACAGCTCAGACACTGACATGTAAGGATCATTATCTTTGACAACATTCATCATTGTCCAATTTAGCAATCCTAACATTAGCTAAAGTTTTGACTAACATTGCTGTCTTCATTTGCTAAAATTATATTCTTGCATTTTGGTTGGACAAATTGTTGGAATTGTTTCCACCCACTTTGTTTTTCTAGATTTTAGTTTATGTACTAAAATATCAATGTATTATCCCCCAGGTATTGTGTGGTTTCAGAACATACATGTGTGATCACTGTCCTGCAGTTAGGAAACTCCCATGGTGTCCGAAGCATACATCAATTGCTTTTCTTTTTGGCACCTGGGATGGAACTTGGGACCTTGCACTCGGGAGCCAGGAGCCAGAACCACTGAACTAAATCCTCAGCAAACATATCAATTTCTGATTATCATTAGTCACTGCTAACCTTTCCTCTCAGTCGGCCTCTAGCAAGTAAGATGAATTTCTCAAATGATATTTTCCAAAATTAGTCATTGCTTAAATAATGAGTTCTTTTAAAAGTAGCTTAATTAAATAGTTTAAGGAGCTCAACTATATTTCAAGACCCTGATAATTCTCTGTTTTTCACAAGATTATTTTTGTTTAATTTTTTCATTTCCGTTTTGACAGAAAGATTGCTGCAGCTTGAATAAATCTCAAGTGATCTCTTTTTTCTTTTTTGGGGGGATAGAGGCAAGTCTTTAAAGAAACAAATTGTGAGATATTTTGTTTGTTTTTAGTTTTTTGAGACAGGGTCTTGCTTTGTAGTTCAGGTTGCCCCTGAATTCACTGTGTAGCCCAGGAGAGCCTCGGGCCCACGGGAATCCTGTCTTTGCTTTTTTTTCTTTTCTTTTTTTAGGTGTTTTTGAGACAGGGTCTCGCTTTCTGGTTCAGGCTGGCACGTCACAGCAATCCTCCTGCCTCTGCCTCCTCAGTGCTGGGATTACAGGTGTGAGCCACCATGCCCAGCACTGTGGTATATGGTATTGGTTGCTGCTGGACGTGAGTCTCCATGCCCAGTATGGTATGTGGTTACTGGGGATCGAACCCGGGTCCTTGGGCTTGCAAGACAGGTGCTGGAACCACCGAGCTAACTCCCTGGCCCATCCTGTTTTTGATTTCTAAGTGCTGGGATTATATTGCTTGAATCACCACACCCCGTGAAACAAATTCTTTAAAATATAAAATGGAATAAAAGATTCTGATATTATTCACTCTGTTGTATGTGACAGTGGCTTATTGTATATTTATTTGATATAACTATTCTCAGTTTTATTTGTTCCTCTTTTTTTAAAAAAAAGTGAATTGGGCCAGGGATTTAGCTCAGTGGTTCCAGCGCCTGTTTTGCAAACCCAAGGACCCGATTCGATCCTCAGTCACCACATACAATACTAGGCGTGGAGACTCACGCCCAGCAGCAATCAGTACCACATACCACAGTGCTGGGCATGGCGGCTCACGCCTGTAATCCCAACACTCGGGAGGCAGAGGCAGGAGGGTTGCTGTGATGTGAGTTTGAGGCTGAGCTTAGGGCCAGCCTGAACCACAAAGCGAGACCCTGTCTCAAAAACCCTTAAAAAAAAAAAAACCTCTCACATGAAAACAGACTAAGATGAACAGAGACCCCAAGGACAGGACACAGAGGAAACAGAGATAAGGTCGTGAACTGAAGAAAGCACGACAGGACAAACTTATCATTAGTAATAGAAACTTCTAATAATGGAAATTTCTTTTACAAAGCAGTAAAAGAAAATATTATACCCATGAAACAAGAATCAGAAAAAATAAAAGCCAGCAACCAGGGACAAGGTTTAGACATTAAAATAATAATGCCAGAAATTCAATAAGGAAAGAAAGGAAAATAACAACACAAAGCATAGAGTCAGAAATTTGGAGAAAAATCAAATACTGCATTTAGGAGCTTTTTTTTTTTTAAGAGGAGATGCAGAAGACAAAAGAAAACACAATGTAAGAAACACATTCTTTTGTTTTAAAACATTACAGAACACCTCATATAATGAGTAAAAACTCAAACATTCACTAAAGCCTTACCCTCTGAAAGGTTTCTTTTCAGTTTTTGGTGGGATTCTCTTTTTAATTCTGTGTTTAATGTTTTTCTAAAAGGTTCTCAAAGGATAAGGCAATATAGTTAATAAAACATTTTGTTAAATTTTCTTTTAGGAAGACCAGTTGCTTCTTAATTTGGTAACCATTTGCTTTTCCTAGTTTGAAAAAGAAAAACAGCATGATATTCGATCATTCTTTTCACCAAAACCTAAAAAAAGACAGTTAGAAACCTCCTGTGAAGAATCAAAGATACTCCAAGAGAAACAAAGTATAGTGGCATCAGATCCTAGGAAAACAGATACACAAGATGTCAATGATTATGAAAGTGATTTTGAACCTGAAGCTAAAAGACTGAAATCATTCACCAGCAATCACTGCAATGATCTCCCGGACAAGAAACTGTTGTGGGCCAGGCAAACTGAAGCTGCATGCATGGAAGGTATCCATGAGGCCAAGTCCCCATCAGCTACCCCATCCATTCCTGACAAGGGTTGGCAGTGTAGCTTCTGCACTTACATCAATAATTCAGTGCTACCTTACTGTGAAATGTGTGAGAATCCCCAAGGAAGTGCTGGTGAGTACAAAAAAAAGGTGACCATGGAGATGGGGCTGCAGTGGTATCCTCAGATAGTCTGTGCTTTTAGAGATTGCTTGTAGCAAAGGTCAGTGTGACTCAGCATTGATTTAGTTTGTAAAATGGAGTAAGAACTTCATATATGAAAGACTATAAGTCTATGCCTGGTAGAATGTGAAAACCTTCCAGTTCTGTCAAAAATATATATCTTCAAGTATCTATGGTATGACATTAATTTGGCACAAATGGACACTTCTGATTAATGTCAGCAGGATATGAATACAGTGGGCAAGAATAGAAGTTCTGTTGCTATGGTAGCAAATATGCCTTACAGTCATAGACCTGCTGTTTTCTTTACTCTGTAGAAATATATGTTTTAAGGAAATTATAGATTGTTTTTATTTAAATAGCAAAAGAACTCTGTAGTTTTTTTTTTTTGCTTACTCAGTATACCATTGTGCCATATTTTTGCTTGACAAGTAAAAACTCCTAAAGATTATCTTTAAGAAATAATTTAATGTCTGTTTTATGAGTTTCTTCTAAAACATTAAAGTCAGCAATAATAAACATACCTCAGATATGTTTTTATAGCATGGTATTCCATTTTATTATATTTAGTGTCTGAACTGTTTATTAATATCCATGTCTATCATAAGAAAAAGGTCATTAGCATTCTTTTTGTTTCCAGTTTTAGAGAACATTTTTATACCAATGAAAGGTGTCAAGTTGACAATTTCAAAATCTAAAAATACTCATTTTATTTATCAGTAGTAAAATCATCCATAACTAATTTTCCATTATACATTAACTCTTTAGAATATTTGCGTAAGACTAAAGCTGATACAAACTCTGATATTGCTATTCTTTCTTGACTTACTCTTTTCTCTTGTCTTTGTTCCAAAGGAAAATGTAATCGGTAGCTAAGCCTTTTCTCTCTTTATTTTTGGGTGCTCCTACCAAAATTTACAAGTCTGCCATCTGGGTGGTTATATTTGCAGTGTGGGCACCAGTTGTCTGTAAACTGAATTGAAACCAAGAGCTTATTCCACATACTATCCCTGTCACAATTAGCGTGACCCCATGCAATTCTCAACTGCTACCAGCAATAAAAACA
>PVIR01046621.1:0-10231 GCA_004026965.1 Petromus typicus
AAAAAAAAAAGATGGGAGAAATGGCTGTGCAAAATTCCATGCATTAAGTAGAACTTCATGTGACTAACCTTAAAGACCACAAATAACTACTCAGTCTATTTCAGAAATGAGGCTGGAAATATTGAGTAACTCTGTAGCCACTTTGTAACTCAAGTATCAAGTTGGAGTGACAAAATGACCTGATGCATTTGGAACTGGCTAACGCTACAGAGAACCAAGTCAGAGGGAACCAGAGAGCAAAGCATTTTCTCCTTGCCACTTACACATGTGCAGATATTATATTTGATGCATAATTCTTCCATTTAATACATGCATCTGAGCCTGATAGTGGGTTAAAAACTCATTTTTCAGCTTTGTTATTAATATTATAATTAGATCCCAACTATACAACTGGGAAGGATTACAAATTAACAAATAAGTCTTAGGATTTAGGACTGAGAATTTAGCTTAGTAGTACTGCACCCACTTTGCAGCACAAGGGCTTGAGTTCAATCTCCAGTATCACCAAAAACAAAACAAAATAAAACAAAAGGGCTGGGAATTTAGCTCAGTTGTTCTGGTGCCTGCCTTACAAGTGCAAGGTCATGAGTTTGATCCCTGGTCCAAGAAAAAAGGAAAGAAATACATGATCAAATTTTAAGATTTAGGTTTTATGTAGAAGAATGATCTGATGTCATAATTTCAATCAAAATAAAATTTTATAGTTACCCAAATCAAGAACCTTGGGCCAGAAGTAAAATCAACAGATTATTTCCTTTATCGAGAAAATCTTGCTATGAACAACCAATGTACCAAGTGACATAAAATTTGAAAATTAAGAAAAGGGCAATGTAATTCATTCTAGGTTATTTTCTTTATTGTGTGAGAATGAGGAAGATGAATTACGAATGTCTTTCACTGCATTTGAAGCACTGTGATTCTAAAGAAGAAAAGTCGAGGATTTTTGCTCTTTAGGAAAATCTCAGCTTCTAGCAAATAAGAAAGTGGTTGGGTCTTACTTTGTAAGGAGGTGAATATCAGATTGCTGAGCCTGCTTGTGTGGTTGATATCTTTGATATTATAATGATTCTAACTTCTACATAGGGAAGGGACACTGAGATTTTCAATTGCAGACAAGATCAAAGTGGAAGAAAAAAAGCTAGAAGCTTGGACAAGCATTTTCTGTGGACTGCTGTGCTGCATTTCTTAACAACAGTGATTGTCACACAAGTCATGGTCTTGTTCACCAATACCCTGCAGTTTCTTACTGAATTCTTCAGTTTCAGTTTTCATTAAAAAAAGCACCCTCCCCCACATAGGAAATCCACTGATTCGACAGCTATTCCTGTCATTGCGAGATCATCTAAATTTAAATGTAACTTCATGGGAGAAAGTGTCATTACTGATGGACTGAAAAGAATTTTTGAAAATAAAATACTCTATTTCTTCATTTTGAAGAAAGATCTTACTTGGAAGTCTTTTTTACCTTCCTGTCAACACCTGTCAGTCAGAGCAGTTCTTTTGCTCTTTGTGTTATTTTAAATAACATACAGAAGCGATGGAGATGTTCATTATTCCAAGGAGAAGTGTAGTGATTGGCTCCCAGTGGGCCAGACAGACAGGCATGAAGCCCGCCCACTGTCACATCAGGAGCCATCCCGATGGGTATGTGGGGATTAGGACCAGGACACTCTCATACAGAGCTCAGTTTCGATACGGTTGCAGAATGAGAGAAGTCGTGAGTGAATCAGCAATTTGTTATTTACTCACCTATATTCACACTTAATTTAAAAAGTATATAATTTTGGCCATTTTTCTTGGTAATATTTGTTCTTACATTGATTGATATACATATATTTTTTTGAGACAGGGTCTAGCTATGAAATTCAAGCTGGCTTTGAACTTGTGGCAGCCTCATGCCTGAGCCTCAGTGCTAGGATTCCCGGTGTGTGCCACCCTAGTTGGAATTATAGGTATGTGCCACCATGCCTGGCTGGTACTTCATTTTTTTTTTTTTTTTTTTAGGTTTTTTGAGACAGGGTCTTGCTTTGTGGTTCAGGCTGGCCCTGAGCTCAGCCTCAAACTCACATCACAATCCTCCTGCCTCTGCCTCCCGAGTGCTGGGATGACAGGCGTGAGCCACCACGCCCGGCACTGTGGTATGTGGTACTGGTTGCTGCTGGTCGTGAGTCTCCACACCCAGTATGGTATGTGGTTACCGGGGAATCGAACCTGGGTCCTTGAGCTTGCAAGACAGGCGCCGGAACCACTGAGCAAAATCCCCAGCCCTCAGTTTATTTTCTTGTTGCTGAGACAAAATACCCAGCACCAAAGTTACAGAAAGGTTTATTTAGCTGGCATTTTGTGAAGTTTTCAGTTCCTAGTTGGCTGGCTCAAGGCAGGGCAGCCTGGCAGCGGGCATCGCAGAGGAGGAACAGTGCATGGTGTGCCAGGCCAGCCAGAAGGCAGCTAGCAGCAGCAGCCTGCCTTGCCCTTTTATCCCACCCACAGTGCCTACCTTTTGGGTGTTGCCACCCATATGCAGGGTGAGTCTTCCCAGAACTACCCTCACCCAGTCAGTGACGATTTAATAATCACTCACCCCTTACCTCAGCCTCACACACCCTAAGTTCAGCCTCCTCTGAGTAACCCCGCCCATGAGAGCATGAGACTTTAGGGAACATTTGGGCACAGCCCCGACTGTCCCTTCTGGGACTCCACAGTGCTGTGATTCTTGTCCCTCCTCTCATGCCTTTTGCCCGTGCCAGCTGATGAAACACCCTTGTTTTCGGTAACCTCAACAGGCTGGAGGGTCCCTGTGGGATATAATATAGAGTGTGTCACAGTCGGCGTTTGTCAGGATTGCCACCTGATCCAAGTTTTAAAGTCAAATTTTGCAGAAGGAACAATGCTGAAAATTTAAAACAAAAGACAGACAGACTGGCACTCGGCCCAGAGTTGAAGCAGTACTGCTCTGGTGGCCAGGGGTCGCTGGCAGGGTTTGGGTGTTGCTGGACGACCGGGGGGGTGGTTGCTCAGGGCTGCTCTGTAAGTGAGTCCAGCAGGCAGACGCTTGCCTGGATGCTGTGCCTCCAGCGCTCCCATCTCTCCCTGCCTTTCTGAGCTCAGGCTCCGGGGTGGAGGGTGTCTGAGGAGCACTCTTGACGGAAGGGTGACTGTGACTGTGTAGAGATGCGGGGGCAGTGGCCTGGGCTTCCCTGGGAGGGCGGCCAGGAGCGGTCGGATCCGCTCACCCACTTTGGTCAGCCCCACCCTGGCTTCTCTATCTTGTGCACACTCGTGGCTTCCTGATTCCCAAGCCTTGATGTCTCATGCACAGCAGCGATGTGTGTTTTTCTGAACAGGGATGTAATACCATCTACCACCTCGTGCATCAGAGCCACCCGGGACAAAGGACACAGTGTAAGGAAACAAGCTCCATTCCTGGTTTGAATCAGAGATCAGCACTTCGTTTTAATCAGAGAATCGGGGTTAGCCAGCTTTCCAGTTGTACCGTCTCTGTTTTAAATGTTTTCCTGGAGTGTTGCTTATTTTTGGTGTTCTGGCTTAAGACCTACTTGCAGCGAGCCTGCTGCCCAGGTTTGTCACTGAGGTTCTGTAGGTAGTGAGAATGGAACTGCTGACCAGCAGTCACAGACTCCTTGCCATCCCTGCTCCGCCTGGGCCTCTGAATGGCCTCCTAAGAGGCCTCCCTGCCTCTGCTCCAGCCCCTGATGTGCCTCCGAGAGCACAGATGACCACTGTCCCCGGGAAGCCCAGGACTGGCACTCGCATCACGGGAGTGCTTGCTCACCTGCAAATTCTCACGCCCGCCCAGACCCACAGCATCAGAAAGTGGAGAGACCTGGGGTTTAAAGCCCATCCAGTGCCTGTGAAAGGCATCCGAGCTGGAGAACTGCTGGCAACGAGAGGGCCCAGCTGTACCTCCCGGCAGCCTGCTCTGGCCTGGTGCTGCCTTCCCAGCTCCTACTCTTGCAGCTTCTGTAGTCCGGAGGAGAGTGGAGCACCGCTGCCTGCATCAGTGGCCTGGCTCCTGCTCACTATCTTGTTTACCCCATCGGTCCTCTGGGGTGACTCCCCCAAGCCCACATGACACAGGTGCCACTTCTCCGAGATCCCGCAGAGGCTCCCTGGCGCCAGTTGCTGACCTGCTAGCATGTGCGGACTCACTGTAGTGTCTCGCTGCCTGCTCCTGGAGGGCGAGCGCCTTCTGGTGAGGACTGTCCCCCTTACGTCTGCCCGTGGCACCCGGCCTGTCTGGAGGCTGGACGGTGGCGGGATGACCCACGAGCGAGTGAGCCGATGAAGGACGAAGCGCTTAACGTTTCGGTGCAGGAAGGATCTTACACTCCTTTTGTTTTTGGATGTTGGTCTGTGACCAGTTGAGTGGGATTTTTCCAAAGGATTTATCTGTTTCGTTCAGAGTCACTTTGGGCCATAAAGGCTTTTACTTTCTTGGCTTTTACATTTAGTTTCTTCCTTGTTTACCTTTTGTTCTTGTAGCCTTGACTTTTTTTCATCCTTCTGTTTGGTACTGCTGTGGGTGTTCAGAGCTCTGGAGTTCCTCTGTCACTTCCTCAGTGCGCCCTGTGGACTGGTAGGTGTTCGCATTATCATTATTTCTCAGAAATCTTATTGTACTTCCCTTTTCCTCAGAAGTAGGAGGCCTATAAATTCTCACATAAAAAGACCTTTCTGCCTTATCTGTATTTTCTACTTTTATTTTTTATTTTTGTATTGTGATTAAAACATGATGCTTGTTCTCTATCTATTGCATGGAAATATTTTTCTTTCCTTTTTGGGTACCAGGGAGCGAACTCATGACCATGCATTTGTAAGGCAGGTGCCAGAACACTGAGCTAAATCTCCAGCCTAAAAGTGATTTCTTCTATTATTTGTATTCTCTTTTTGTTATTGTTTTTGGTACCAGGGATCGAACTTGGGACTTGTGAGGCAGGCACTGTAACTACTGAGCTAAAACCCAGCAGTTCCATGTGACTTTTGGCCGAAACCTGAATATGATCGGTTTTCATTTCATCCGCCCTAGGACAGGGGTAGCGTCTTTTATCAGGGCACAGCGTCTGATATACATCCACGTGGGCCCCTGGCCTGGGCTGTCCTGACAGTGTGGCAGTAGGGGTCCTGTTTTCGGTGTGTTTATTTTTATTTCTTCTTGCATTGCCTATAGTTTATGTCTTATGCAAGTGTTTGTGCGGTACTTGGCACTTGATGTCCATGACTGTTACATCTTCACTGCAGAAAATGAAGAACATTGCAGAATGTCCTTCTTTGTCTTTTAAATGCTATTTTGACTTGAAGTTTACTTTGACATAAGATTAAAGACCTCTGCTTTTTTTAAAAGCCTGTTTCATATCACCCTTTTAGTCTTTAAGAATTATATTGTGTGTGATATAGCATAATTAGATTTTACTTTATACACCAATTTAAAAGAAGTTCCACTATCAAATAATTTCTGCCTATTCTTATTTATTGACCTAACTATAATGTTTATTCTCAATTACATCCTATTTTATTCCTCTGTGATTATTATGTGAAGTCTTTCACATTCACTACGCTTTTTCCTTTCTGCTTTATAAAACCTTCTCTGATTTTTGAAACGTTTTACTTTGTTGTTTAATTTTTAATGTGTTGCCTTTCTAGTAACACATTTAGGAGTGGTCCAGTCTCCTATACTGTTGCTTAGGTTTTAACATTGGTCAGGCCTGCTGCTGGCTTCTGGCCTCCATCTACCTCCTGCTTAGCAGTTAATCATTGTGTTCAACTTTCTGCCCTGTCCTCTGATATGCTGTGGGTGGGTGGCAGGAGAGGGTTTCCAAGGTGTGTGCTCCAGCCCTGGTTCTCCGGTCGATGGCTGTTGGGAGGTGGTGCAGTGTTCTGAGGTGGGGCCTGGAGGGAGGAAGTGAGGTCATGTGGCATAACCCTGGCCCTTCCTGTCTCTGTTTTGTTCCCAGGCCCCTCCTCCATAGGCCCAAAGCAGCAGGTCTGAGTGACCGTAGACCAACACCTCTAAAACTGTGAGCCCAGATAAACCTTTCCTTCTTAAGAATGGGTTGCCTCGAGTGTTCTGTCACAGTGGCGGGAAGCTGACTCGCGTCCCTGGCTCCTCAGTTGTGCTCTTTGACTGTGGCAGAACATGCATCTCTTCTTCCTTACTGTTCAGCCTGTCGCCGCCCCTGGTGGCCCTGGCCTCTGTGGCTGAATACGGGAGACGCCACTGCGGAGCCCGCGGGTCTCAGTCTCTTCCTGGCTGGATGACGCTTGTCCTTCTCGAGTGGTGGAAGGGCCGGTGTGGGTGACACTGGCTTCACCCCAGGACCAGGAATGGATTCTCGCTGGCGCCCAGACTTGAGAAACAGCCGAGCGGGCTGTTAGGTGTTTTGTTTATACTTTGTAAATTTTGTAAAAATGCTGTTCAGCTAGGGAGTTGCGTTGCAGTTGCTCTTGAGAAGTTTGAGGCCAACCTAAGCTCTTGCCTTTGGAAGCTGCTTTGTCTTTTTGCCTGGAGGTCACCTGGATCTTCGCAGTCTGATGAGGACAGCTCTGATGGGTGATTCTGGGGCCAGTCTCTCCTTTATCTATGGGGCTCTTTTAGTTTATAGACTCTAGCCTTCTTTTATTTATGGAAATATTTGTTGGATTATCTCCTTAGATATTAGTTTCGGTCTTTTTAATTTCTAATTAATTAGTTATTGTGTGATACTAGAAGGTGGAGCCCACAGAGGCCTTTACATTGAGTTATATCCCCAGCATTTTTATTTTATTTTTTTAAATTTTGAGAAAAGGTCTTGCTAAGCTGCTGTCTCATTTTTCTTGTTGAGGAGACAAAATACCTAACACCCAAAGTTAAAGGGGAAAATGTTTATTTGGCACACAGTTTGTAGAGGTTTCAGTCTGTAATCAGCTGTCTCCAGGACAGGGTGGCACGGCAGAGGGGCAACAGTTCACAGTGGCAGAAGACAGTAAAAGCAACAAGAGGCCTTAACAGCATTTTCCTGCCCCTTTTATCTTATCCAGACTGCATAAGGCCGGTAGCACTCACACCCTTGACACTGGTTCTCTTGGACCTAGCATTGCACCATGAATCACGTACTCTCGATTCACATCTTCAAAGTAGCCCCCTCTGATGTCCACAAGGTTTTGGGGGAACATGTAGACCCAAGCCATAAGACTTGCCTAGGTTGATACTGAATTTGGAACCCTCCTGTTTCAGCCTCCCAGAGTATGGGATTAAAGCCATGCTCCTACACATTTACCCACACACTGCTTCCGATGTGGGCTGAGGGCTCGAAGCAGGGAAGCCCTGTGTGGAGCAGAGCATGGCCTCCTCCCTGTGTGTGTACCACCGGGGTACTGCACCAGATGCAGGCAGGTGAACCTCTCGGGGTCACGACACTGATGTGCCTGGGTGCTCAGAGAGACACAGGCGGAGACGCACTGCTGCACAAGGAGCTCTGGCCCCCGGCGACTCGAACTTCTTTCTGAGTTCTGTTGGTCTTAGAAGTCCTGCCTGCCTCTGACTGTCGTTGCTGCCCAGGCTGCAATCCAGGCAAGCCCTGACCCAGCTGGGAATCTGCTGTCCGACACTAGGGAGTCCCGGCCACCTGTGTTGCGCCCGCGGCCTCCTCTCAGATCGGCTCAGTGCAGCACGTTCGCCATCTGTGTTCAGCCTGCAGAGGCACATTGCCTCTGCTTGTGCTCCCAGCAGCCAGTTGGGTGACACTCTGCAGACTGATTTCGTCCAGGAATCGCCTTTGAACAGCAGATCAGTGTCAGTGTGTGTTTGCTCTGACGAGAAGCAAACACACACACAGCTTGCTGTTCGGAAGGAAACTGGTTGCTGCCTCTCAAATGCGAGACTGTGAGGCTTTCTCTAAGGTCAGCATCACGTGCGCCCTTGTTTGGAAGCCAGTGAGCCGCACCCCTGCTCCTGTCCGGGCGCTCTGGCTTCACGTGCGGTGAGATCAGAGCTCCGGTGCACCTCACAGCCTGGGTTTGGAAGCCAGTGAGCCGCACCCCTGCTCCTGTCCGGGCGCTCTGGCTTCACGTGCGGTGAGATCAGAGCTCCGGTGCACCTCACAGCCTGGGTCTCTTCGATTTGGCCCCGCACACGGTATTTTCCTCGTCACGGATGAAGGAGCCCAGAAACAGGCAGGAAGGGAGGCAGGAAGGGCAGTGTCAAGGTCTTGAGATGACCTTGAGGATTTAGGTAAATACTAGACGTGTATATTTAAACACTGAGCTTTGGCAGTGGGAGAGGATGCCTGTTGGAAATCTCTGCGGGTCAGAATCATCTTTAGCAGCAGCGTTTCAGTGCAGGCTGTGATGATGAGACTGATGGGTGGAGATCTTCCCCCACCTTTAGGGACGAGTGAGCGAGTAAAGTGATTCCTGCCGTCTTTGTGGGTGAGTCCTGCTGGCCAGTTCACACCCGGTGCTTGCGCAGTTGGGGGCCGTGCACACGATGAAATACTAGTGCACAGAGAGGGGCCAGAGCGCTCACTCTCCCTTCCCAGCAGCCCTCACTTCGAGGGCTCAGTGTGCTCAGAAAAGGGGCACCCTTGTTATGACTCCCCTGCTTTCTCATTTATGTCATTGCTATGACTCGGATCTGGTGGAACAGGTCTGCTGTCTGATCTGACCTGCAGAACACAGTGGTGCCGTTTCCATGTGCCTGCTCTGCCTTCTTCCCTGGCATCTCCCGTCCCCAGTCCTCTGTTTAGTGCTATCCTGTCGTGGGTGCTGAGGTTTTTGTGTCTCTCCCAGGCTCTGGTGGGATTCAGCTTCAAACTTGTGCTGTGTGCGCCAGCCCTCGGTCAGCGTGGGGGCAGAGCATTCCCTAAACCATCATGAAGTGGGACTCAGGCACCCTGGGGCGGCCATGCTTTAAACCCGTAAGGTGCTGAGGATATACCACTTTAGAAATGACCAGAAATAGAACCAGGAGCCAAGCAGCACTGACCTTAGATCTGTCCTTACAGCCTTGCCATGTCCGAGGAGACTGCTGTGCAATCTGGAGGCTCAGGTCCATGAACCCCAGTCTGACTCCGGAGTGCGGGGGTGGGCAGGTCACTGCCACTTGGCCGCAATGAGGCTTGCTCGGCACAGCAACCTCCTTTTAGCACATGGCCTCCCTTCTGCCCACAGGCCCTCTGTCCAGAGCCGGACAGGTCCCTCCTGGCTGGATGTTCTCAGGACAGCCACTTCATGTGTGGTGAGACTGTAGCTTCCAGGGCACCTCTCAGCCCCCTCTTTTCTTCGATTTGCCCGTGTTTCCCCCGAGGCTGCCATCCCTGGGATCGAGTGGATGGGCGTTCAGGTCAGTATGGTCTCCTGGTGGACTTGAGGACCCTTGTCCTCATTAGCCGAGCTAACTGGCCTTGCCAGGAGCCACAGATGACGGCCTCCTGGCTTCTGGGCTGCCCAGAGTCCATCCATCATCAATTTAATGACAGTTCACCAGGCAACTGCTGAAGTGACAGCGACATTTAGAAGCTGGAACAGGGAGCAGGGAGAGAGGTTGAAATGTGGACAGAGAGAGGAGAGACCTCGGACAGCTGGGTCTGTGCAGGGCAAGGCCACTCGGCAGCTTTCACGGGCCAAGGAGGTGCAGCAGTGCAGGGAGAGGCGGCAGAGGACGGAGTCAAGGGCAGCGGGTAGCAGGGCAGGACAGCCAGGGGCAGGGGCGGAGGCGTGGGGTCAGGGTGGAAGCAATTCCACACGGTAAATGGATGGTTTGGGAGTGCGTGGGGCTGGAATGATAAAAACCGAAGGCTGTGGTTCTCAAAATGTCTTTCACGGATCTCTGATTCACTCGGAAGTTAACAGGCAATAAGAGAAAAATTGAAAGAGATTTGTTAATTAAATAATTTCAGATACTTCTGACAAAGTTAAACAGCCAAGTGCCTCTCCAACTTTGAATATATATGATATATATGTAAGTGTATATATCTAGATGGTGTTTTTGTTCTGTTATGAGGCAGGGTCTTGCTGTGTAGTCAAGGCTGGCCTTGAAGTTGCTATGTATCCCAGTTTGACCTTGAGCTTATGGTGAATGGTTCGTGGAAAAAGCAAACAACACATAATTGACAACAACTGGAGCCAGGGCCTGTCTAGTCTGGTGGCTTCCCAGGACGTTGGGGGTCCATGAAGTCTGTTTGTGACCAAATTTTCTTGTTGAACATGTATGGGTACAGCATTTAACTCTGTTTGA
>PVIR01046622.1:0-10182 GCA_004026965.1 Petromus typicus
TTTTTTTTTTTGAGACAGGGTCTTGTTTTGTAGTTCAGGCTGGTTCTGAGCTCATTGTATAGCCCAGGTGAGCCTCAAACTCAAGGTAACCCTCCTACCCAGCCTCCCAAGTTCTGGCATTACAGGCATGAGCCACCATGCCCAGCACTGTGGTATGTGATGCTGATTGTTGGCGAATGTGAATTTCCACACCCGGCATTGTTGTATGTGGTTACTAGGGATCAAACCCAGGACCTTGTGCTTGCAAGACAGGCACTGGAACCACTGAGCTAAATCCTCAGCCTTTTTTTTTCAGCATTTTTACTGTTTGATTTCTTAGTAACAGCCATTCTTCATGGAGTGGAGTACAATCTCAGTGTTGTTTTCCTCTGCAACTCTCGAATGACTAGCTATGTTGAACATCTCTTCACATGTTTCTTCACTGCCTTTACTTCTTCATCTGAAAAATGTTCTTTTCAGATGCCCATTTTTCACCTGGGTCTTTAAATTTTGAGGGGTCTGATTTTTTAAATTTCTTGATATATTCTAGATAATAGAGCTTTGTCTGAGGACCAGCAAGCAAAACATTTTTCCTACATTGTAAGTTGTCTTTCGCTCTGCTTGTGGTTTTTCTTGCTGGGCAGCACCTTTTAAAATGAGATCCCAGTTGTTCCTAGAGATAGTTGTTCCTAGTTAAATAGATAACTTAAATATTCTTTGGGTTCACTCATCCTGTTCATTTATCTTAGGGTCAGGCTCTTTCTGTTGCTTACTTTTTCAAGAAAGCCAGCCTAGGGCTGGGGATTTAGCTCAGTGGTTCTGATGCCTGTCTTGCAAGCTCAAGGACCCGAGTTCGATCCCTGGTAACCACATACAATACTGGGCGTGGAGAGTCACGCCCAGCAGCAACCAGTACCATATACCACAGTGCCGGGCGTGGTGGCTCACGCCTGTAATCCCAGCACTCGGGAGGCAGAGGCAGGAGGATTGCTGTGATGTGAGTTTGAGGCTGAGTTTAGGGCCAGCCTGAACTACAAAGCGAGACCTTGTCTCAAAAAACCAAAAAAAAAAAAAAAAAAAAAAAGCTAGCCTGTGTACATTATGTACTTTCGAGGAATTTTGAGAGTGATGGATCTGGAGGGAAAGAGCGTAACCAAACGAATACTGATTTGGGTTACCTTAGATCAGTTTGAGTTCTGGAAGTGGCATCTTCTTAAAAGTAGAATTTTTAGTTATGATTTCCTTGTCTCTTTACTCTTTTATTAATTTCTTCTAACTCAATTTCATCTAAATTGTCAAATTTATTTGAGCATGCTTATATTATTATTATTTTAATGTTTGCAGCATCTGTAGTGATATCCTATTTCACTGATATTAGTAAAATGTGTTTTTTTCCACTTTCATTTGCTTTCAGTTCAGCACTGTTATTGAGAATTAGATTTTTATGCTATTTATTTCCCCTATTTCATATCCTTTTAAGTTCAGTAACTTCTGTGTTTATTGTTTACTCTTTCCTTCCTTCTACTTGCTTTGATTTTCTTATTCTGTTCTTTTTGTACATTCTTGAGAAGAGAGCTTCTATTAGTGAATTGAGATGCATTTTCTAGATGTATTTAATTAGGTGCTATAAATTTTCCTTTCAGCACTACACCGATGTGTGTCTCACATTTTAATATGTGTGCTATATTTTCATTCAGTTATATATACATTCCTATGTGTGTGTGTGTATATATATATATATATATATATATATATATATATGCATGATTGTATCTATATTTTGAGACCCACTGCACATATATACATATATTCATGCATACAAATGCAAGCATATATGTTCACATGTACTCTCTCTGTCTCTCTCTCTCACACACACACACACACACACAGTAGTACTGGGGTTGAACCCAGGCCATTAGAAATGCTAGATATGCATAATGCCACTGAGGTACATCTCTAATGCTTTTTTAACTTTTTATTTTGAGACATAGTCTTTGCCGTTCTCCTATTTCTGTCTCCCAAATAGCTCTGATTACAGGTATACAATACCATATCAAGTTTTCCGTGTATTTTGGGGGTTTTGAGCTATGAACTATGAAGAATATTGTTATTTAATTTTAAAATATTTCCCTATTATTATTTTTATTGAGTTATATGTTGATTATATTATGGTTGGGAAACACTTTTTGAGGTTTCTTCATAGTCTAAGATATGGTCTAGGATATTTTCCACATCAAAAGAGTTTATATTCTTCTGCTTGAAGATGTAGTGTTTTATATATATATATATATATATATATATATATATATATATATATATATATATATATATACATATACATATATGAGTAAATTCCTATTGGTTAATAACATTTTCACTTTCTCTTATATCTTTGTTTATTTTTTATTTCATCGTGTTGAAGTTTGTTTCTAGATGTTCCCCCAAAGTCTAATTCAGTGATAGGTGAGGATTCTTGCAGGGGGCTGGAACTAGGCTGTGTGCTGATGGGATCAAGAATGTGATGCTGTGATTGACTTACTGTGCAATGCTAGGATTAATGATGTCCCACCCTGGTTGTTAGTACCACCCACCTTAAGGTTGGGTAGCCTTGATAAAATATAAGGGACAGAAAGAGGTTTGTCACTCGATGTTTGATGTTTCTGCTACCTGCTGTTTGCCATGCACAGTTTCTCCTCCCTGATGTTTCCCTGCTATGCCACCCTGAATTGGAGCCAGCTAGCAATGAACTGAAACCTCTAAAAACTGTGAACCAAATAAACCTTTCCTCATTTAACTTTGGGTGCTAGATATTTTGTCTCAGCAACAAGAAAAGTAACTAAGATGTGTCAGTTGTTGAGAAGTGTGGAAGTTTCTAACAGTAATAACTGGTTTGTCTATTTCTCCTTTTAGCCCATTTCTTGCTTTACATATTTTTAAACTCTAGAGTTCTGGTGCATTCATATTTAGAGTTATTGTTTCTTGGTCAATTGTTCCTTTTAAAATTGTACAATTTCTCCTTTGTCTCTAATATTTTTAGTTTGATATTTACTTGATCTAATATCAATATACATATGCTTACTTTTCCTATTTGTATATCTATTTCTATTTTTATTTTCAACATGCTTGTTATATTTGGAGTGATAATCTTTGTAACAACATATAGAGGTGTGATGTCTTATCATTCTACCAATTCTTTTATTGATGTGCTCATACTTTATATTTAATGTAATTATTGATAGGGCTTCTAATTTTGTCATTTTGTATGTGTGTATTGTTTCTTTTTCTTAATACACCTTTCCATGTCTTCCTGTGGAGTACTGGAATATTTTTTAGAGTTCTACTTTAAGGTATTTCTAGTTTTTTTTGAATGTGTCTTTTTGTTTCTCAATTTTATGGTTATAGTATTTGATGCATGTATAAATATGTAAAATGTTAGTCTCTTTCATCATTTTGCCAATTTTAGTGAAGTACTGTTCATAAACTTTATCAAATTTAATGTTATATAGCCAACTCACATTTATAGTTGTCTTACGTATGTGCATTTAGAAAACATTAGTGTTATATTTTTTTGCTTAAGCTGTCAAGCATAATTTTAGAAAACTGAAGAGGAAAAATCTATTTACATATATTTTTACTTACTATTAGTTTTTACTTCCTGAAAGTCCAGATTCTTTCATTATTTTGTTTCTGTTTAAAAACATTCTTTTAGGCTTAACTATAGGGAGGTGAAATGTCCTGTTACTTTGATTGCTTTCAGGACTTTATTTTGTCTTAATTTTCACAAGTTTAACTGTGATCTATCTTATGATGAATTTCTTTGAGTCTAACTTACTTGAATTTTCCTCAGCTTGTGAATTTTTAAGTTCATATCACCAAGCAAGTTTGGAATGTTTATTTTCAAATACTTTTTAGGTCTGAACAATTTTTTTTCTTTCTTGAGACTTCAGTGACATGCATGGTAGATATAGACACAGACTCATGCATGGATGCAAACACACACACACACACACACACACACACACACACACACACATCTATTTTCTTGGTATTGCTTAGAGTAAGTTTTATTTTTCTAGATTCTAATTAGTTATTTTCCCTCTGTCTTCTGTGTTTTCTTTCTGAATCTATTCATTGATCTTATTTGAAGTAATTTATGATAATAAAATTTTGTTTTGGTTCTACTTTATATATTTTATTTCTTTGCTGCAACTTTCAAAGCAGTTTTTAGACTTTGTGGAAAAAGGATTATGAGTATAAAGGGAAATTTAGCAAAATTAAAGTGCTTCTTTGATAAAATATTTTCTTATATTTAACTTTTTTTATTTCTGATCTTGTGGATATTTTCTAATCATTAAATTTTATTGCTGAGATTGAGAATGATGGGATATTATTAATGCAGAATTAAATACATTAATTTTGTGTTTTTGCAAGTTAAGCTGCTCAGAAATATAACTCAACATAACTTAATTTTATGTCATATCAGGGAAATATTACACAATGATATAAAACCTTATATATTTGCAAATATAACTTGTTTTGGCTAGAATTTTCTGTCATGTTTAGATGTACTATTTTTTTAAGTTAAAGAGGGAGTCTCACATTTAAATATGTTGGAATCAAGCTCTAATGTGAGAACATATATGAAAATAACTTCAAGTATTGGAAACTTTAAAGTAATATTAAGACTAATAGTTTCCACATTTATTGACCATAGTCATCTAGTACATGGAGGAGATTTTAAATATAGTTTGCAACAGGCTGTGCATTGCCTCAGGTTGTATTTTGGAGAAATGCTGAATATTTTGTGACTCAATAAAATATGTTGAAAAAAAGATTATGAAAGAAAATTTAGCTTACTGGAAAAATAACATAGAGCTTTATGGGCCTTAGGACTGAATAATTTTGAAGGTACTTTGTCATTCAGATGCTCTTTTCAGTGCTTTTCAGTTTTTTAGGAAATTACCAATTTATATTATTTATTTTTAACATTTTAAAATTTATTTTTATTTTATTTTTAATTAACAAATAAAAGTGTATATATTTTCTAGTACAGTATAATAATTTGAAATACATATAGAGCGGAATTGTTCAATTGACTAATTATTCCATATATTGCCTAACAGATCTATTTCATTTTTTAAATAGTTCGTTCATTACTACATGTTTGCAATACATACTGATCACATTCCTGGTGGGGAGCTGGTATATTTTTACTTCCCCTTGCTCTCCTCCCTCCCCTTTCCTCCATTTCTAGGTCTTTTTTCCATTTCTGAAAAATCTAATTCCCTAATTCCTATTATTCATCTTTTAATTTTTCTTTAAATTATTCATACTTCGGGTTTCTCATATCAAAGAAACTATGTAATATTTAAGCTGGTATGCTTGATTTGTTTCACTTAACATGGTCTGAAGGTTTATCTGTTTTCCTACAAAACTTTTATCTTACTTTATGGTAAAATAGTACTCTATTGTGTCAATATACCACATTTTTTTTGCCTGGTTACTCCTTGGTGAACAAATAGGCCTCTTCTAAGATTTAGTTATTATAAGTTGTGTTACTGTAAACATAGACATGTGTGTATTACCATGATATGATGTCTTTCATTCTTTGGGGAAGATATATAGAAAACAAACAACTATTTTTTTTCTTTTTATGAGGAATTTTCTTACTGATTTCCACAGTAGTGGTACATTCCTACCAACTATGTAGAGAGGTTCCTTTTTCCACAAAGCCTTAATAGTGTTTATTATTATTTTATTTATTGATATATTTATAGTATAGATTAATTTTCTGTATTATTTATTTATTTATTTATTTAGAGACAGGGTCTTGCTCTGTAAGTCAGGCTGGGTCTGAATGGACTATGTAGCCTAGGGTAGCCTCGAACTCACAGCAATCCTTCTGACTCCGCCTCCCAAGCGCTGGGATTGCAACCACCATGCCTGGCTTTCTGTATCATTTTAATTTGGATTTGGCTATGGTCAGTGATGGTGAACATTTTTCATGTATTTCCTGACCATCTTTACTTCTTTTGAGAAGTGTCTATTCATTCAGTTGTTCATTTCTTAATTTGAACTTTTATTTTCGGGGGGAATCGAAATTTTATGATTCTTTCTATATTTTAGATATTAGTCCTCCAATATCTAAGGAAGAGAAGCTGGCAACATTTTTTCCCTTTTTGTAGTTTGTTTTTACTCTATTAATTGTTTCCTTTGCTTAGCAATAGCTTTTAAATTTGATATGATTCAATTTTTTTGATTCTTGATGTTATTTCTTGTGCTACTGGCATTTTGCTAAGAAAAAAATCTTTATGCCTAAATTCTCAAGAATTTTATCTATTTGGCCTGGGGATTTAGCTCAGTGGTTCCAGAGCCTACTTCGCAAGCTCAAGGTCCCTGAGTTCAATCCTTGGTAACTACATACAAGAATGCTGGGGGGGGGCGGGGGGGGTCATGACTCATGCCCACCAGCAATAAGTACCACATACCATAATGCTGGGTGTGGTGGCTCACACCTGTAATCCCAGCACTCAGGAGGCAGAGGCAGGAGGATTGCTGAGTTTAGGACCAGCCTGAATTACAAAGTGAGATCCTGTCTCAAAAAATAAATAAATAAAAATAGAGTTTTACCTACTTAACATCATAATTTGTTCAAAGGCTATCTTTCTTCTGGCATATTTTTATTTATTCCTTTGTCAAAGACAAAATGACTACATGTGCTTGCAGTTGTTTTTACATACTTCTTTTTATTTCATTGGTTTATGTGTCTGTTTTCGGGCCAGTAATGTGCTCTTTCTATCACTGTAGATTGATATTATAAACTATGTATGAGGGATTATGATGCTTTTTCCTTTCCTGTCGTTGCCCAGTATTATTTTTCCACTTTGGGTCTCTTTGCTTGCATAAAATTTTAGGTTTTCTAGTTTGGTGAAGTATGCTATTGGTATTGTGATTTGGATTGTATTAAATCTGTATGTCAGTTTTTGCATTATGGCTATTATACAAATATTTGTTCTGCCCATGCAAGAGAATGAGCTGTCTTTCCATTTTCCAATGCCTTCTTTGATCTCCTTTTCCAGTACACTGTAGTTTTGATTACAGAAGCCTTTTATTTCTTTGATTATGTTATTTTAATGTATTTAATTTTTCTTGATGCTATTGTGAATGGTGCTGTTTCCCTAATTTTTTTCTTGGTGAGTTCATCATTGGTACACAGGAATGCTGTTGATTTTTGTGAGCAGATGTTGTATCTGTTACACTGCTTAATTAGATTATTAGTTTAAGAGTTTTGCTGGATTTTTTTAGGTCTTCAGTGCTAAAGGATCTTGTCATCTACATAGAGGAAGTTTGATTTCTTCCTTTCTTATTCATATCCCTTTTGTCTTTCCTGATTTCTCTGGCTAGTATTTTACTAGTACTGTATTTTTTTAAAAAAATAGTGATAGTAGACATCCTTCTCTTGTTCCTGACTGTAGAAGGAAAGCTTTCAAATTTTCTCCGTTGACTTCCCATATGATGTTAGTGGTAGGCTTGTCATAAATACCTTTTATCAGATTGAAATATGGTCCTTCTCTATCTGTTTTCTTTACTTTTTGTTTTGTTTTGTTTTAAGATAAAATCTCGCTTTTGTAGTTCAGGCTGGCCCTAGCTCACTATGTAGCCCAGGTAAGCCTTGAACTCATAGCAATCCTCCTGCCTCTGCCTCCCGAGTGCGGAGATTACAGATGTGAGTCACCACACCCGGCATTGTGGTATATGGTAACCAGAGATCAAGCTCAAGACCTACATTTGCAAGGCAGGCACCAGAACCACTGAGTTAAATCCCCCGCCCTCTTTATGGGTTTTATCATGAATGGTTGTTGAATTTTTAAATTTTATTTTTCTGCATGTTTTACCATATTTTTGTCATTTTTGCCCTTGTGATATTTATGTGATGTATTAAATTTGTTGATTGGCATACATTGAACGACCTTTGTATTCCTGGGATAGAGCCTATCTTGTCATGATATGTGATATTTTAATAACTTATTGTACTCTGTTTGCTGGTATTTTATTGAATACTTTTGCTGTTATGATTATTAAGGAGATTGGCCTATAGTTTTGTTTTTTAGTTGAGTCCTTCTCTGGTTTTGGAGTCAATATGATGGCTAGCTTCCAAGAATGGATTTATGGGTACTCATTCCCTTACAATTTCATTAAAGAATTTGAGGAGTATTGATGTTATAACTTGCCTGAAGTTCTTATAAAATTCATGTTAGTCCACCAGAACCTGGGTTTTTCTCGGTCGGTAGGGTTTTTTCCCTTTCTCTTAATTTATTAATTGCTTCAATTTCATTGCTTCTTATTGTATTGTTTAAGATATTTACATCATCTTGGTTCAATTTTGGTAATTCATATATGTCTAGGAATGTTTCTATTTTGGTAGTCTCCAGTATATTGGAATATAGGTCTTCAAAGTAGTTACTAATAATCATCTTGATTTCATCAGTGTCTGGAGTGATTCTAATTTTTTCACTTCTAATTTATTTGAAATGGGTCTTTCCTTTTTTTTGATAAGTTTCACTAAAGGTTTGTCTGATTTCTTTACTCTTTTGAAGAGTCAGCTTTTCAAATCATTGGTTCTTCTTATTGGTTTTAGACTCAGTTTTATTGATTTCTTTCTAATTTTATATAATTTCCTTCCCTGTAGAAGTTTGAGATTTGAATTTTTCTTGAGTTTCTGGGGCTTTGAAGTGCACCAATAGGTTATTTAGTTGAGCTCCTGCTGTTTGGCTATTATGAGCATTCACTGCAATAAACTTTCACTCTAATACTACTTTTCTTGTGTTCATAGATTCTGATGTGTTGTATTGGCGTTACCTTTCAGTTCTAGGAACTGTTTAATTTCTTCCTTGATTTCTTTTGTGACTCATTGCTTATTCAAGTATGTGTTATTTTTATCTCCAACTAGTTGGAAAATTTCTGTTTCTTTTCCATTTCCCATTTCAGTGCTCTATGATTTGATAATATGTATTAGATAATTCTAGTTATTTTATACTGATTCAAGCAAACTTTATAGCATGTGTTCTGTTGTGGAGAATGTTTCATGTGCTGCTGAGAAGAATGCGTATTCTGTTGTAGGTTGAAACAATCTATGGATATCTGTTAAGTCCATTTGTGCTAACGTGTGGTTCAACTTTGATATTCCTTTGTTGATTTTTGTCTAGTTGATATGTTTATGAAAGGGAGTTTTTATAGATTCTAGGTAGATATCCTCCCCAAACCTCATGTGCTCATAGGTGGGATTATTTTATTCCTTGATGGGGCTGGCTAGATTTAAGGTTTGTGATACTGGAATTAAGGATATGTGATACTGAGTTGGCCCAGTGTTTGGAATTACTATAGTTCTGGGTTTGGCTGAATGAATTTACCAAAGACAAAAGCCCCACTCTGAGTATAAGTGGCAGCACTCTAAAGGCTTGTAGCCTGGATGGAATAAAAGGGGAAAAAAGCTTTTTGCTTCACTGCCTACTGCTTGCTTTGCTACAGACTGTTTATTCTCTACAGTATCCCTCTGCCGTGCCACTGTACCTTGGAGCCAGCTGACTATAGGTTGAAATTTCTGTATACTATGAACCAATATAAAAATAATTCTTTCCTCCTTTAACTTGTGGGCAATTAATGTTTTGTCTCAGCAGCCAGAAAAGTAAATAAGACAGGTTTGGAGGCTTCCCATTATGATAGTTTTGTGCTTTATCTCATATTTTATGTTCAGTTGTGTTTATTTTATGATGTTAGCTATGCCTGTACTTGGTATGTGTATTTATAGTTGTTTACAACTGTTATCTCCTGTTGTTGACGTATTCATTTAACTAATATATAGTGAAATTCTTTGTCTTTTCTGATTAGTTTTGGCTTGAAGCCTATTTTCTCTGAAAAAAGAATAGCTATTTTTAGTTGTTTTCAGATTACCATTCCATGAAATATTGTTTTCCATCCTTTGATTTTCTTTTTGTTTTGTTTTGTTTTTTTAGGTTTTTTTGAGACAGGGTCTCGCTTTGTGGTTCAGGCTGGCCCTGAGCTCAGCCTCAAACTCACATCACAATCCTCCTGCCTCTGCCTCCCGAGTGCTGGGATTACAGGCGTGAGCCACCACGCCCGGCACTGTGGTATGTGGTACTGGTTGCTGCTGGGTGTGGGTCTCCACACCCAGTATTGTTATGT
>PVIR01046623.1:0-10194 GCA_004026965.1 Petromus typicus
GCAATGACTAGACAACTATGGTCTGTGATATAAAAGAAAGCTTAGCATCTAACCAGCTATTTCTAAGGGAAATGGTTTTCTAAGCAGCTGATGAAAGCTAACAGACTCATCACTGGCCTCACTTCCAACAGATACCTGAGTAGACTGACTTGTAGGTTGGATTGCGTTGCCCTAAAATACATATGATGAAGCCATATCTCCTAGTCCCTGAGAATGTAATCTTACTTGGAAAGGAGATCACTGCAGATCCAATGAGTTATGAGAAGGTTATGATGAGTGAGGTGTTCGCAATCCATTATCACTGGTGTCCTTATAAAAAGGGACAATGTGACTTGGGTATGTGCACACTAGATAGTGCCAGGTGAGGACACAGAAAAAGATGATGGCCACCTAAAAGCCCTGTAACATACCTCCCTGCAGCACCCTCAGAAGCAACCAACACCAATGATGCCTTTATCTTAGACATCCACCCTCCGGCAGTTAAACTACCCAATACTACTTTGTTAGGGTAGTAAACTGATATCCTAAAGATCGCAAGGAAAGAAGCTAGTAGTACTCTGAGTAGCTCTGAGACAAAGACCCTGAATCCCTTCAAGTTTCTCTGCTGGAAACGCAGTTACCAAGGCAAAATATAGGGTGTCCTAGTTACAAAACAACACACATGAGGCCCATCACCAGCTTCTCAGTATCCTTTTGAGGATCTGTGATGAACTCTTCTACAGAGGGCACCACTGGCCCAGAATTCCGGCAGCGATGAGCTTGGAGTACACAAGCTCCCTCCAAACAAGTGCCGTTCCCTGGCCACTCATGAGCTGCTACCTCTTGTCAAATGCCTAAAAGTGTCACAACCTCCCAATTTTATACAGCACTCGATCCAAATTAGTTTCTTTAAGAAAGGAAAGGGCTGGGGATGTAGCTGAGTGTGAATGCACCTGCTGAGTGGCCAAGAGGCCTTGGGCTTGATCATCTTGCTAAGAAAAAAGAAAAGAGTGTCTTTTCCAGAGGGAGTGTCAGCTCACTCTCTGCTTTTTGCCATCATCCTTTTAGGCTGTTAAAATCCTAACTCATTTCTGAGACTATCTGGCTTACTAATCTCCCTGCTTATTCATGGCCTTTATCTTTTTTACTTTCCCTTAAAGAATTTAAAGGTGATCTAGAAGTACTGAGTGGCCTAAGAAGTAGGAAACCAAACCTATTTTAAAAAATATCCTGGAGAGTACAGTGCCTTGATAAAAACTGTACCGCACAATGTGAACGCAACAACAAATTCAGAACGCGCCCAGGAGTCCACTGTGATATTGGCCTCTGTGGTGAAAATCAATTGCTCACTGCTAAATGCAGTTTTATTCTGCTGAGTCACCACTGAAACCAGGCGAGCGCTTGAGACACTGAAGCCTGCTGTTCAAGAAGAAAAGTTTTCCAGTCCTTTTGGAGGGCACAGCAATTGTTGACTGTCCTCGGGACAGGAAGGACTGCTAAGCAAGCACGTGATCCCTTCCAAAAGGGAGACTGTGCCAATTTCTAGGAAAATCAAACGTCTCTGTAATCTACACTTCTCAGCACAGAGTACAAAACCAAGCAGTGCTCCAGAGAGACACGCTGAACTGCACAAGATACACAAACATCTCAACTGGAAGCTAATTAGGGTTGCCCTCCCGATCACCAAGGAGCCCAGAGAAACACAACTGGTTCTAACTACTTGGCTGTCTGAGTCAATACTTCTTCATCTCACAGGCCCTATGATTCCGATGCAGAGGACAGGGGCACACACCTTGAGTGAGTCCCCGTGGCAGAACCATGGCCCTGCATATTTAATGGATACGCTCAGCTAGAGCAAGGAAATTCTGCCAGAGCAAGTACTACAGTTAAAGTATAAATTAAATAGCATCTGTAATATCTGTCCAGACCTACGCTTTAAACCATGACTTTTAACTCTATAGTAAATGATGACTTCTGGCAAGGGGTAACTCACTTAGAACACCATTAAAAAAGACATAAAGTGTGTGTTTAAACAGCTCTGCGTCAGGGAGGGTGACTCATCCCTGGGGTGAATCACTGCTGACTGATGCTGAGTCACGAGGGGGCTGGTTGCATCGTGCCTCCTCTTCTGATGAGCTGGCCCAGAAGTTTAAAGTGCGTCGTAAGAGAAGAGTTTCAGGCCAATCACTCAAGCAAAAGAATCCTTTGAGTCTCAACCACTGACCATGACACTCACAACTGATGATATAGAGTTAACTGCCAAGACACAAGTCAGTTACATTCACATGCACATCACTGTGTTAAGTCAGAGTAAACTATAGTGATAGTGTTTGGCTCAGTGGCATCATACCTGCCTCATAAGTGCAGGGTCCTGAGTTTCATCCCCAGGAAATCTGCTGCTCCCCCCAACCCCCCGCAAAAAAATTATAGCAATAGTCATGCTTGCTATAGGCAAGATCGTGTAAATATTTATAATGTATACAGCACCCAGGCTTGAGCTAGGGGTTAACCTGAAGGAAAGAGAAGTATTATTCAGAGTTTAACAAAGTTAGGGCAGTAGATGATATCTTACACTATAAAATCGTCCTTACACCTTAGAAGCGCAGTAAACAGAAGCATAAGCAAGACATGAATCCCTGGAACTACTGGCCAGCACAAAGGGAAAACAGTGCATCTCTTCCTTACCGCTCCAGCCTTAGCTCTGGTGGTTCCCAGGCAACAAAATCCCACATCATGACCTTGAAAGGCAGAAGCATAGTCATCCAGCTTTTCAAAGTCCACGACTTCTTGATTCTAAAATAAAGCACAAGCGTATATAAGTTCATATTATTTCAAAAACATGCAGAACACCCTTCTAATGACCACACTATAGCTCTTTTTTTTTTTTTTTTTTTTTTGAGACAGGGTCTCGCTTTTGTGGTTCAGCCTCAAACTCACATCACAGCAATCCTCCTATCTCTGCCTCCCGAGTGCTGGGATTACAGGAGTGAGCCACCACGCCCAGCACTGTGGTATGTGGTACTGGTTGCTGCTGGATGTGAGTCTCCACACCCAGTATTGTATGTGGTTAACTGGGGATCAACCGGGGTCCTTGCACTTGCAAGACAGGTGCCGGAACCACTGAGCTAAATCCCCAGCCCACTATAGCTCATTATTGACAGGTCTAACCCCATACCAAATTCACAAATGCACTTTCTCCCACCAGAACAGTCTGAATTAGAAATCAACAATAAGTCCCCAGTACATGTAAATGGAAGAAAGATGATACAGATTTCTAAAATCAGGCTCAATTATGACTTCTTTATGCCCCCTAAAAAGTATATGTAGCTTACCAGGAAGAAGATCAGAGATACAATGGAAGGAATCTTAAAGAAGAGCAAGGTTCAAATTTCAGTCCCACTCCTTACTAAGCAAGTAACTTTCAGCAAGTTACTGATCATACCTGTCCCGGTTTGTTTGTTTTTTTTTAACTATACAATGTGAAAGGTACGTCCTTCAGTCCAATTCATAATCTACCTGTGCTGTGTTAGAGTCTGCCCAGAGGTGCTGAATAAAAGCCATGTTCCTTGTCCAACACTCTAAGTCAGAACCTGCACTGTGCACAGGTACTCATGGGAACTCAAATGCACACTGAGATTTAAGAGCCTGTCTCTCACCTTTCAAGTCTGCCATGAAACTTAAAAGTTGGAGAAATTCCATCGCCCAGCAATTAAAATAAAATCTTGGCTTCATTTGCTACTTTTTGTTGCAATGCTCGAGACTGTACATAGAGCCATGAGCATACTGGGTAAGTACTCTACCATAGGGTCCCTAGCCTTGTTCCCAAGCACTTTCCTGGTACTGCATAAAACACAGAAGCAAAGCAGGTTTTCATAATGTGCTAGGTCAGCAGATGAGCCGCCTGATGCTGTCTCCAAAGCATTTCACAAGGTCCAGAAAATAGGCTACGAGGACTGCTTATAGCTTGCACAGGCCTCAGCAAAGATGTCTGCTTTAAACAGGCCAAAGACAGAAGCGAAATCATCAGAATACAGGTCAGTGGGAGTTGAGAACATTTATTTGCAATCCTGCTTGCTATTTGGAAACCCAGAGGGCCACATTCTGTAGGTGCGGAGCCTCACAAACACACCGTATTATTCAATTTGCTGCAATTTGTGGACAATGCAGTTGAGAGATCAGATTCTCCACTAAGCTCAGACCTCAGATATCTAGGTGCCCCAGGTGGAAGTCTGGGGTCTCTCTCGCTTGTCTCACGAGGATTATAGGTAGAAGGTAACGTTCCTTTTAGGGACTCAAGCATGGGGAGTCAGGAAAGGCAGAAATCCACAAGAGCGCTTTCAGAGACAGCATTCGTGTAGACAAGAAAAACCACAAAACCACGCAGTTGAGTAAACTGTCATGGTTCCTGAACAGTCTCGAAAGCCAGCTTGTAGCAGCTAAAAACAGAGCTCCTGTCTCTCCAGCGCCATCACAGCCTCGGTCCGGCTTCATCCAGCTCCTGGTGGTGACATGCCATGGATCAGTCACCGCCAAGTCACGATCCTCTCTCTGCTACTCCCACTGGCAGTGTTCAGCTTCTGCACGTGAAATCCGATCACCTTACAAAACCAAAACTGGTGATACATTTTTGAATCCCAGCTAAAATACCCACCACGTTTTTATACGCTTCCTCTTCAAAGGTGAGCTTCCTCCGGCCTATGAGCGTGACTCTGGAAAACAGCTTTTGTTCCAGGATCTCTTTTAAGAGCACTCGGCCGGTTTCCCCGCTGGCGCCCAGAATAAAGACAGATTTATTTTGCATCCGGAAGTCGTCCCGAAGCTTCGGCAGGGCCTGGATCTCGGCCATGCTGGGGAAAGAACAGCGATAGGTGCCGGCCTAGCGACGCTAAGGGACGGCCCAGGACTCGCGCGCGGGGACGGGGTTGTCAGCTCCTTCCGGGAGAAGACATGTCACCTCCGAGACGCCGCCGGGGAAGTGCTGAGTCACCTGCCGGGCGCCGCGCTCGGTCGCGCGCTCACCTGGCCAGGGCACCTGGCGGGCAGACGGCGCCCGGGGCCACACGGAGGGCTGACTCCCCGCGACATCCCCGGCCCGGCGGGCCCTCCCGGGAGGGTTACCTGAGGCCGGCCTCGGGCCCCGCGTCGTCAGGCCGCAAGAGGAGCAAGGCACCCAGCGCCGCGACCGCCGCCACGCCCAGCGCCGCGGACCCCGGCATCGGGTCGCCCGGAGCCCCGCGACCGCCCCCTGCGGGCCGCGCGCCCGTCCGGCCGCGTCTTCCGGGACCGCGGCGGCCTCGCCCTCCGGGAGGCGCGGGGAAGGGCCGGCCCGAGCGCCGCCGACCCGCCCGAGGGCCGCACGTGTGGGCGGGGGGACGCGAGGGCGTGTGCTCGGCAGGGTGCCGGGGTTACCCAGTTCTTAACTAACTGCAGTTGGGAGGAACCTCCCTCACCACCCGGCCTCGGCTCAGGCTCAGGTCGACGAGGTCGGTCCCCAAAGTGTCCTTTCAACTTTGTACCGGGAGAAGTCCTTATCTCAAAGTCAGCACGTCAAAAACCTGCCCCCAAACAGAAATGAAATAAAACCTGTTCCTTCCCTTTCTTGAATGTCACTGCCAACTACACACACACAGACTCAACCTGCGCTCTCCTCTGAAGTCAGAAATCCCCCTGACCCTTTCTCTTAGCTTCCTGCCTTCCAGATGGGCCCCCAAGGCCTGTCACCCTCTCTGCCTCCCGAAGTTCTTCCCTCCTACAGTGCAGGCTCAGGAAGGGTGGGGATTATGGCTTCTGCTCCCACCAGCGACCCGACAGTAAGATCGTGCCTGTGCCCTGCCCCTTTAATTCTACCTGCCTTCAGAGCCTGTTCTGCACACTTCCTGTTGGTCGGCCCACAGATTCTTTCTCTAAAACCAAGAAAATCTATTTTATGGCTTGAAATAGAAAATACAGAGCGGTGTCCTTACTGGTCTGGGCAGTGCACTGGCTCTTGCATTTGCGTTCACAGGACTCTTTTACCGAAAAGCCCCGCTAAACCTTGTCAGCTAATCCTGTCGAATTTGTCACAGAGCTTGTAATCATGCTCTACGTCCAGTTTCCCCTTCTTCCTTTTTTAAAATTGGGGCATAAGTAATATGGAATAAATACACAAACTAAAGATCTGGAGATACACTGGGTACAACCACCAAAAACTGAAAGACCTAACCGACCCCATCTTAGAATAAAGTATTTAAATGTAATTGTCTGTCCCGGAAAGGGCCGCATAACCAGGTTATAGACTCCGGTCCCAGGAACTCTATGAGATAGCTGTTGAAAGACCTAAATGATTCCATTTTAAAGAACTGGTCCCATCTTAAAGTAAGGTGGCTGGGTCATGAGCTCAGGATCCGAGTTTAATCTGGGAGGGGCCACATGACTGGGTCATGAGCTCAGATACCTTGACCACCCCAAGGTAATTAGCAATATCCCCCTAGCAAAGGCCAACCACTAAGTACAAGGTCCAGATGTCTTTAACAACTGTTAGAGGTTTGACCTGATGGATCCAGCCAATCAGGTTTAAACACCCAGTGTTTGCCTGATGTCAACCAATCATGTAAACCCATCAAGCTGAACACTCCCCTAACCTTACTGTAACCTCAATAAAAACCCTGCCAAATTAGAGCTCAGCACTCTCAATTCTGATGCCCTGTGCCAGTGATGGTTGAGAGTCCCTACTCGAGCTTGTAATAAAGACTCTTAGGTGCTTTACATTGGACTTGGCTCCCTCATTGGGGGACTCAAAATCTGGGCACAACAAAACAAGATATAACACATCTGATCTCAGCTTAGACAGGCCCCAGTCAAGTCAGCCCAGCTTAATCTGCGTTGGTTCTCCCAAATTGTGTTACCTGAGAAAGTGCCTTTGTTCCTCCGTTTCAGCAGTCCCTCTGCACCCCAGCACCAACCTCTTTCTGATTATCAGCAGAGATCAGTTCTTTCTGTTCTAGACCTTCATTTATCACACAGCATATCGTCTTTTGTAGCATTTTTTTCGGGCTTAATCCATGTTCTCAATAGTCACCCTTGTTTTCTGTAAGGCTGCATGATGAGTTCTGCAGGCCCTAAAAACCTCATGGATACCTTATTTGATTTTAAAAGTAGATATTTAAAAGTTGTACCTATCACTGTGTTTCTGTAAAGTTGAATGTATCAGTATTATGTAGTAACCATCTTTCTTTAATCTATAAACTCATTTTCATAGGCCAAATGGATCGGCCAACATCCTACAGCACATTTAAACATTCTTCCCCTGAGGGACATTAGCTTTGTTTCCAGTTTGGAGATATTATGAGGAAGGTTCCTATGGTCACCTTTGTACCAGTCTTTCTGTGGACATAGGTCCTTAATCATGCTAGGTAAACACCCAGAGTAGGAAAGACTGATTTTTCCCAAGGCTGAGCCATTAGGTGGATGTACCATCTCATATGCACCTCTACTTTATGTCATCAATCTTTTCCTTGTGGCCATTCGGTGGCCATATGACCCTCCAAATGTCTTTGCAACAGTGCTCTGAGTTCTAGTACAACACATTCCTGCCCAGTTAGAGTCTCTGTTTCCCAGCATCATCAGCAAGCTGGTATGACTATGTGATAACAATTTAGCCAGTGAGATATAAGCAAAGATAATATATGCAAATTGAAACTGCATTTGTGTGTGTGTGTAAGAGAGACAGAGTATGTGTGTGTGGAGGTCTTGCCAAATTGAACCCAAGGACTTCACACTGAGCTATATCCCCAACCATTTTTAAATGTTTTATTTTGAGACAAGGACTCACTTAGTTTTCAAGTCTGGGCTCCAATTTTCATACTTAATAATCTTCCTGTTTTAACTTCCCAGAGTGCTGGGACTACAGGTGCCACACAGCCAACTTGCATCACACTTTTATAAGTCCTCTATCTGCTCTTGTGCCACTTCCTCCTTTCTCCTTCCCCTAGGTTAGAATGTGAATACAGGGCTGGTGAATTAGCCCTATCCATGAGGAGAGAAACAACAGACCAAGAAGTGAGAGGCTGAGGCAATTGATGGTTTTATAGAAAAACGCTACCACCTGTCCTGGACCAACTGGGGACAAAATAACTCTGACCATGTTAGAGCCACTATGGTTTCTCTACAGCAGCTTAGCCAGCATTCTGCAGTGTAAGACCTTGTACCCAATCTTGTCAGTGGATATTACCCATTACCTAATAGAGCAGGTACATACTGTGCTAAGCAATATAGATATTTTTCAAGGTGGATATTTACTGATTACCTATTCTAGGTAGATACTGTGCTCCCAACACAAATCAGATACCGGATACAGTCACTTTGGGAAGCTAAATGAAAGTATTCATTAAAAATATTATTGCCGGGCATGGTGGCTCACACTATCAAGCCCAGCACTCAGAAGGCAGAGGCAGGAGGATCATTGTGAGTTTGAGGATAGCCTGGACTACATAGTGAGCTTAGGGACCATCTGAACTACAAAGCAAGACCTTGTCTCTAAATAAATAGATAGATAGATAGATAAACATTATTATTACACATCTCCCAGAGCTTTCCTGGAACAGTATATCATGCTAAACACCATCTGGGTGTACAGAAGGAAATGGGAAGTCAGAGGCCCAAAGAGGCCCAGGCCTTTCCTACTGTAATCGTTGGCACTTTCTCATCCAAGTGCAGAGATAACACAACCCAGGTTATTAGGCAACAAGGCTATGAAACTTTAAGGGGAAAGAAAGATGAAAGATAAGGAAACATATGGGGATTGAGGTAGCACCAAAGATGCTAGGCATGTAGGATTTGCAAGGTACGCCTAGTGGTCACCTAGGAGTCAGGTGCAGGTGAGTGCCAAAGGCCTGTCTGCCTGCTGGAGATCAGAAGGCTCAATCAAAAGTAAAAGGCCTGGAGCTCGCTGCAGGGTCTGGTGTCCGTCTGCATCAGGAAGCCAAAGATCTTATGGGGAGGCTGGACAGTGTGCTCTGGAAGTCCGAGATGGATTTCCAAAGTGACAGCAAAGCTTGGAGCTCTTCAGAAGATGCGGAAGTGAGATTTCTTCCTTTCCCCTTTCATTCCATCCAGGCTACAGCCCTGTTTGTTGGTGCCTCCCACATGGGGTGGTGGGGTCTCCCCTTATCAGTAAGTCCATCATCCAGACAACCGGCACTGCACTGAGCAAACTAGCTGGGCTTTTCTTATTCTCGATGAGACCACAGGTAACTATCACATTAGGCCAAAAGACCCACCTGAGAAGTAAGTGTGGGTTTGACAAGACCTCTGACTTTCATGAAGTCTCTTTCTGTGTCTGAGCTTTCATTTTCCTATTGGTAAACTAGGAACTGTTTTGTTACATTCATTTTACTTCAAGCAACAGCAGTTTAGGTTATCTTGAGTGAGGACAGCGGATATTATAAGGACATTTATACTAAGTAAGAGAGGTAGAATCTCAGAGAAATCTGAAGTAGGATGAGGTCTTACTATTATAGACATCTAGGTTAGATAGAAATTAAGGTACAGTCAGAGAAAGATTGGGCCCTCGAGGGAAGTAAGCACAGGGAAATCAAGACAAGATGGAGGCTGGAGGTGAACTCAAAGAGAACAAGGCCTCAGGATGGACACGTTAAGGCCAGCCTCACAAGTCTCCCCAGGAGATAAACAGCAGCTTGAGATTTTACTGTCATTAACACCTCCTGCTGCAATAAGTCTACTTGGGGCTCATATGCCAGGGTGGGTGACCAGAACATCTAGACCCACTTCTTCTCTGAAATGCCTTTGTTCCTTCTGTGGACCTTTGCTATGTGATTCATTTCCCTATTGGATCCATGTCAGTTTAATGGCGAGACTTGTAATCCTATGGGTTGATTGTAGTTTGGCCCACGTCATACCCACATTGTGACTTTATTGTAGAGATTACCTTTGACAAAGGCCCCATGTTTGGAAACCCTCCTAAGACCCCAGGAGCTGTTCTCTCTGTTCCCAACTCCTTTGGTTTGCGACTTCATCCCTAGACATTGTGCAGAAGTGAACTCTGCACGTTTGACAGCTAACAAGTCAGGAGTTATGTGAGGAGAAGAACAAGCCAATCTGCAGCAACCCGCTGGATCAGTCATTTTCCACCACTGTCATAATATACACGAGCCCGAGTACTTTATAACGAAGACAGGTTTGTTTAGCCCTTAGTTTTGCCAGCATGAAGTCTAAATA
>PVIR01046624.1:0-10177 GCA_004026965.1 Petromus typicus
CAGTATTGTTATGTGGTTACCGGGGAATCGAACCCGGGTCCTTGCGCTTGCGAGACAGGCGCCGGAACCACTGAGCTAACTCCCCGGCCCTATGTTTTATTATCTTGACCATTCTTTTAAGTATGAAATATTCAAATATATATCGTTTCACATTTAGTTGGAGTGTATCTCAGTGCAGGGATGATAACAGATGACCAGCTCTACATAAGCTCAAGCCTAGTAGGTAGCTGTGTGACCATGACAACATTGTGCTTCTGTTTCAATGTCTGAATAATGAAGATAATAATAGTACCGACTTCATCAGGCTTTGATGATATTAATTGACTTGCTATTTATTAAGGGTTAGGATGCATGTTGATTAAAGTTTTAGTAAAGAAACTTCACAGAAAATAAACTGTTAACAAAACAGGGAAATTTAAACTATGTCTATAAATACCATACGCCAGTCTGCAAAGATATTGTGTTTGTGGCAGTGGGAAGGTTGGTACTGGAGAGCAAATTCAAAGTCTTACAACGTGGTGAGTAAGCTTTGTACTAGACAGCTGTATCCCAACCCCTGAAAATATTTCTTCCACTCTTAGAAACAGAACAGTGTACTGGAAAGGCTGAGTTCAGTTCATCTGTTGATCCTGCAGATATTTACTGGGCGTCTATTGTTGGTCAAGAATTATTCTATACACTGACAATATAGTGATAAAGACATGGTTACTATGCTCATGGTGCTTCAAATAGAGAGAAGAAAACAGGTCTATGCAGTGCATCTTGTGATAAGCATACTGAGTTGCAACAGGAGCTCAAACCTAGTACATTAACCCTTCACTGAGTGGATGTTGTGTGGACATTGGGACAGATCTTGGGAAGTACAGGAAAAATATCATAGAGTTTGGACCCTAATAGAAGGGCAATTGAAAGCCTGTGGTAAGTCTTCTACATTTGCACCTTCTCTTATCATACTATATTTGTCTAAGATCTTTTTGGGAACCAAGATGACATATAGAAACTCTATAGTGCCACGTATTACTAGTGTAAAAGTTAATCAGCATGGAATCAATACAGTAGTCTCCTGGGGATGACATCAGAAACACACGCACCGAAATATAAACTATGATATAGTTTATATCTATATACTATACTATACTATACTATATATACTATATCTATACTATACTATAGTATATATTATATAGTATACTATATAGTATATATATATAGTATATATATATATACTATAGTATATACTATACTATATTTATACTATATCTATAAACTATGATATGGTTTATAGAAACTAGATATAACTGAAGATCAAAATAAAATTTTTGGCATTCAAGGTCACTACTGACACAGTGAAAGGCAACTAATGGACTGAAGGAAAATATTTACAAAACATATATCTGACAAATGATAGATATCCAAAATATATAAGGAACTTTACAAACTCAAAAACAATAAAGCAGAAACAAAAAACATTTTTAAAATGACAAAGGACTTGAATAGACATTTCTCGAAAGGTGTTAGACAAACTACTACATACAAAAAAAAAATGATAGTCAACAGTAATACTAGTCATTATGGAAAACCAAATCAAAACTACAATGCAATAGTACTTTATAGGCATTGGAAGACTATTTTTTTAAGGAATTGATGAGAACAGGAAGAAAGTGGAACCCGTGGCCATTCCCTGTGAGAATATGATATGGTCCCACCAGTGTGGCAAACAGTTCGACAAAGTTAAGCATAGCATGTTACCATATGCTGTCTAATTCCATTCTTGGTTACTGTATATACTCCAAAACTTGAACATAGGGACTCAGATAGATTCTTGTACAGAGATATTCATAACAGCATCATTCACATTAGCCCAAAGGCAGACAGAACACAAACATCTATGGATAGCTTAAATGGATAAACAAAATGTGATTGCTACATATGATGAAATCTTAATAAAAAAGAATGAAGATATATATGACATAACATAATATGGTGGTTTATGAACAAACCATTACACAAAGGGAGAAAAGCTAGACACAAAAGGAGGTACTAGATGAGTCTTTTGATATGAAGCACCTAGAATACAGGCAAATTCATAACAACAGAAAGTAGTAGTTGCTGTGGCCTGGGGGGAGGAGACAATGGGGAGTTTTTTTTACTGGAGGCAGAATTTCACTTAGGATAATGAAAATGTTCTGAAGGTGAGAGTGATGGGATTATACAGCCCTGTGAATGTACTAATGCTACTAAACTGTACCTTTTAAAATGGTAAATTTATGTTATGTATCCTTTGCCTCAACATAATAGTTGTCAAAATGGAATTACTGTGCCCTGAAATATATAAAATGCTCTCCCAAAATAAGCTAAAACTTTTCTCAATACAATAATCTCTTAGAAAATTTAATTCATTCATTACCTATTCACCTTGGGATTTGAGAGAGTATAAATCTGAGCCAATAATGTTTGGATAGAGAGAGATGCTCTGAGCAAATAAATTCCTGCTCCAGCTTCCAGAATTTAAAAGAACTTCGCTTGTGGGGAGGTAAAATTTCCTCTGCCTCCCTCCCCACTGGACCATTAAGTCAAGAAGCTTGGAAGGATGTGAGGGGAGCATGGGGTGGGGGCAGCGTCTGGTCTGCAGCTTCCTGTGAGTTTCTTCTCTCTCCTCCCTCCTTCCTTCCATCCCTCCCTTCTCTCTCTCTCTCTCTCTCTCTCTCTCTCTCTCTCTCTCTCTCTCTCTCTCTCTCTCTGTCTCACATCCTCAGAGATGTTACCTGGAATGTGAAATCTGCCATGGTGCTCATTAGTTATGTGTTTTGTTTTGTTTTGTTTTTATACTTCTCTAATTACTAACACCTGTCTTTTACTAAAGTGCATCTTCCTTCCGGAAGGAGAGAACCAAGCTTTCTCAGATACTAAAGCAGCCAGTCAGGAATTTTAAGAAACAACAACAACAACAATGAATCTTTGCTCAGCTCATGGCTCAAAAAATACATTGGCTTCTTCATGGAGGAGATGAAAGATCTTGAGTGGTGACGATCAGTCTGTGTCTTGCTCAGTTGGCCTTGGCTCATATTGCATAGCTTCTATAGCAAACCATTGGCAGAGATGGTTGAATTGACTTCTAATCCTACCTATTCTGTCAAGAGAAAAACCGAACAGCTCATTTTTCTGACTAGCAGGTTCTGTGACTTGCATACATTCAGATCCTTGAGAATCTGTGTAATATAGAGCACAGAATGTTTGGAACAAGGAAGAGGTCTTGAATCTCCACTGCTTTGTACCAATGTGACCTTAAGCAATTAGCTTAGTGCTGATGAATTCTGGCCTCTATATGTTACCTGTTTCATACAGTGATGTCAGCTCATCAAAGGAACTAACACAAAAAGTTGCATAAAAACTGTAAAAGGCCTTCTTATATGAGACTTGTTCTAAGTGAAGTTTTATGAAAGACACTGAGTTCAACCCAAAGGATCGATTCCTTGTACTCCTTCAATAATGAAAACCACCAGTAAGCCAATAGTTTTAAATCATATTCTTTTTTGTCCTCTGTGCATCTACTGGTCTCTTTGGGTGATTCTTTTCATTCACTGAAGAATGTACAGTTAGATGAGTAGTGTTTAGTCACTGGCTCTTCTAACCATTTTTAGAAAGCCTTTGCTTCATAATTGCCTTCAAATTTGTTCTTCTCTTCCTTTGGTTTTCTTACACAAGGCAGAGAAAAAAGAAGAGTTGATAAATTTGCCCCTTAATTGTCTTCTTGATTTTTCCTACTGTGTTCATTCCTGTCCCCCCTTTTTTTTACTCGGGGCACACAGCACGCACATGGAAGCTCCTTGCTCCATTCTTTCTGATGTAGACTGTGAGCACAAACATTGTGCAGCTAATATGGTAAAGATGCCACAGCAAAATTCCCTGAGGTTTGTTACTGATTCAGAAAGTCCAAAGAAAACTACTACAATGTCTGTCTCTACTTATGTCCCATGTTCTGAATCTGTAATGGCCCATTTGGCCCTCATATTTAGAAGCTTGTTCTTAATGTGTCATTTTACACATTGGGCTGTGAACATTATGCTTGCATCTAAAAGTGTTTCATATAGATTTGAGCTTCCTTTTTAGAGAAATAAATAACTTAGTTGAACTTAGCACAGTTTGCCTGTGTGTGGCTACTGAACATTGTCTCTCGTCATAGTATTTTACTTGGATGTAATAGGTGCACTCCACTTTGTCTTATTTTGTGTTGTATTTTGATCCATTAGATTCTTTTTTCCATTTTTGATTAGCCAAAGAAGACCTAGAAGAATAATCAAATACTAATAATCAAGAATAATCAAAACAGCAAAATCAATAACAAAATCTTTAAGGAAACATCTAATACTTTCAGTTCAAATACTCTTCCTTCATATTTCCCTGAATATCATTTTTCATAGCAATTGAATAGTAATAATTTGAATTTGCTGCACTTAGTTAAAAATTAATACATCCTTTATACATCTTCCTAAGATGATATGCGATATTTTAGTTTTTGTTTCTTACTATAGATGGCAATCATTCTTTTCTTTTGTCCAGCAGCCTCCATTGAATAAACTGCAGTTCTTAATTGTTTTACAAGTATTACATTTAACTCACAAAACTTAATTCACTATGTGTATTAGTAGAGTTTTATAAGTGTTTCATTATGCACATGAATTCATGAAATATTTTCAGTGTTTATCTTTTTATATTAGATTTCCTTGGCAAAGAAAGTAACAGGACAATTTAAAATATATTTAGTAATATATGCAATATATTTTTGGAATTATAGATATTGTATCATCTCAGTGAATCACATCTTATGCTTTAATTTTCTCTGAAAAAACAGATGCAAAATACATCGGTTATGATGCAGCCATATGATTCAAAACTCAAAACATACCATATTCTCTGTCGTAAGAAGACCCTTCCTTTTCTATATCCCCTAGCCAGCCAGTTCTCACTAGCTACATGAAGGAACAGCAACTTTATTAGTTGCTTAGAATTCATCCAGATGTTTTTTATGCAAATGTGAGTACATATACATTCATATGCATAATTCTCATTTTAAAAATAAAATATAACATCATAGGCACTGTTCTGTATTTTTTGTTTCTCACTGCAAATAAGTGTATCTTATAGACCTTTCCATATGATGTATTTTGCATTGGTACATCCCTAAATTATTTAAATAATACCTTATTTATGAATATTTGAATTGTTTTGAGACAGTACACTGAAACATTTTCATTCTTTTCAGCATTGTGCTATTGGAAATACTACTAACTGTAATGAATGTCTCTTCATATCTATTATAGGTATATAGAAGTTTCTCTCTTACATAAATCACAGAGGTGGAATTCTGAGTCAAACACTTGTAATGTTGAAAAATACTCCCAAACTGTCCTGTTTTAAAGTTATACTAGAAGTTACACTAGTTCATGTTTTCACTTGTATTATATATGTTTACCCACAGTATCAAAAGCTTGTATATTAACAAACTTGTAGATTTCTGCTAATCTGTAAAATGAAAAATGATATTTCTTCTTTTATTTGCATTTCTTATGAGTGAAAGTAAACATTTTTTCTTAGTTTTAAGAACATTTGCATTTCCTTTTCTGTGGTTGTCTATTAATATTATAAATGCATTTTCTTACAATTTTGTATTTATGCATAAGCATCACAGATTTAGACAATTCTTAGCCGATGTCTTCTGACCAAAGCCAATGCTCTGTGACCTGCCAGATTCTTGGAATGCATCTGCGCTGGGTGGAGAAGTGGGCTATCCTGGTCATTCTTGAAACTTCTCCCTCTTTAGAAAATGATTCTAATTAATACTGAAAGAAATCCTGAGACTATGATAAAGCATTCATATTGCCAAATTAACTCCTGTGGTGAGTGATTCAAGTTCCCTGATATCATTAGCTTCGATTAAATATCATCCTTATAAGAATAATTAAGGACCAAAGCTTATTAGATGGGCAGTGTTGCTAAAAAAGATGAACAGGGACACTGCTGCATTACATTCCAAGGGCCTTTCTTTTTCCGCTGTGGCTGTGGACAAAGCAGCCAGACCTGAGATGAGGTTGCTTTGGATAATGAAAGCTGAGCTACCTTGCAGTCCCAGCACAGAAGTGATTTTCTGAAGTTGAGAAAGATCTCAGGGTATCCATCTCTTCACTCTCTCTCTCTCTCTCTCTTTCTCCTCTGTCTCTCTCTCTCTATCTCTCTCTCTTTCACACACACACACACACACACACACACACACACACACACATGCTAACAAGTTGTTCCCTAGCTCTCAAGGAAGAATTTGTCCTCCTTTCTCTCCCATATCTTTTCTCTTGGCAACAGACACATCTTTTGGATTATGCACCCGCAACTCTAGTGAGGCCTGTGGAGTTTATTCCAGTACATGTAAATTTGATTTGAGTTTTGGTGACAGCTGGAATGTGCAAGTGAGAATTTTGCTTGGGCCAGAACAAGCTGTCTGTGTTCTGTTAGGTGACCATGAATCTCAAATAGCAACTTTATTTTTACCCTAGAAGCAGAAGCAGTGGAGATGGTCACGTCAATTGCATGTGCTTGGTTGGTTTTAAAGGTCTAAACCTGGAAGTGTCCACCGCCAACCAACGGTGTCCCACCATCTTAGATATTTGATTCCAGCTGGGATTCTTCAGCCCAGGTTTCCCGGTTCCTCTCCATCCCTGGTTCTCTGCCTGATGGCAGAGGTAGTAAGGCTGAAAGCAGATCAGAGACACAAGCCTGCTGCGGGCCTGGGGAGGCCACTGGGCCAGGAAAGGAGGCTTCATGATGAGCTTCACACTTAAAATGATTTACACATGCACATCATAGAGATTTACATTGTGGGCTGCAAGAAAGAGAAATTTGTGAAATATGTTCCTGTAGGAGAACATAGGGCATCACCTCCCAGTGTAGGGGAAAAAAATATTTTTATGAATCTTATTACATGACATTCTTTAGGAGTTAGGGTTAATCTGCTCCATATAAATATTTAACATAGTCTACAATTTGTGGAACTCTATTTCAACATATCCTTATTTTAAAAGATTAAAAAATACCGCCGGTCCCCAGAACTGAATGTAGCTGAAGCCTCTCTCAGTTTCCAGTCACCTCACCTTAGAGCTTCTAGCCTTGCTGTCCCTTCTGTCGACACACAATTCCCAGTATCTCCTTAGATCTGGCCACTCAAGAGCTGCCACATGCATATCAGCATCTCTCTAAACTAAAATCACCTAGATAATGAGATATAGCCAGGGGGATTTGGGGAAGTGATTTTCATCAATGCTTATAAAGAGAAATCATAACATCCACTAGGACTTTCCTGGTGATATTCTAAAGAGGTATCATTTCATTGTCCTTTAAAAGACTTTCTATATTCTAAACCAGGCATAGTGTTAATGAAAAGTTTGCCATTTATTAGAAACACCAGTTATTCTTTTAAGATCAATCAAATTTATGGTTTGAAGTTGCATTTTTGGTTGCTATGCAAGGTGGTGCTGAATTTCCGTTTCCTGTATAATTGTCTTCCACATTTAACATATAAAATGGAACAGCTCGTGTACTCATGCTGCAATGAAGTCCTGCCAAGCCTGGCCTTACCTGTCTCCTAATTGGCCTTCTTTGACCTCAGGGTATTACAAAATTAGGTTCTTGCACTATATTTCCTCAAGCCTTCCTAGTCCTTAACTCTGTGACCAAGACATAACATCATTATATCAAGTTATTGAATATAAAGAAATTTGGTTATCATGTTTAACTTTATTATATAGCATATCTGTAAATCACTTACATGTCTATGATGGTGAGAAATGCATTCAAAATATTCAACCAACAAAACTTGCTGAATACTAACTACTGAATATGCCAGAAGACATGTATATTCTGCCCTCAGAGAGTTAGTATCCTGGTGGGAGAGACAAACACAGAACAGGCAAATAAACAGATGTCCAGTAGGCCTAAGTGTGGGATAAAAATAAAAAGAAGTCAGTTCATAAAAATGACTTAGAGAACGATGGGAAGTTGGAAAGAGGATCCAAAAAGTCAAAAAGATGACATTTTAGCAAGATAAGAATAATGAGAATACTTGTGTTTTTGTTGTTGCTGCTGTTTTTGGTAACAGGAATCAAATTCCTGATTTTGTGTTTATGAAGCAGGTGCTGGAACCACAAAGCTAAATCCCCACCCCAGTGAGGCTGCTTGCGCAAAGGTCTAAGATGATAGTGTTTTGGAGAAAAATATATACCATTGCAAAGATGACTGTGGCATGTTGAAATTGAAAATGGAAAGTCAGTATGGCTAGAATATAGCAAGTGGAGAGGAGAAAGATGTAAGACATAGTAAGAAAGATCAGCAGAGACCAAGTTACACTGGGTCTTATAGACTGTGCTCATGTCCCTGGATACTCTGCTAAGTAAAATGGGAAGCCTCTGGTAAACAATGAGCTGAAGATTAATGAATTATTTCAGAATTTGGATGAGAATTTTAGCAGTCATTTGGGTAATAGGTGGGCAAGTTACAGGTGCTGTCTCAATAGTACAGTGAGGGATGATGATAATCTAAACCAAAATAATAGTAGTGTAGATGATGAGAAGAGAAATGCATTGGGGCTATACAGAAGATCCCTAACTTACAGTGATGAAACTGTTCTGTTTAACTTTACAAAAGCAGGAAATTGGTAGGCATTTAGCAGAAACTACAATTCGAATTGATATTTGATCTTTGCCCAGTCTAGGGATATTCTGTTTCTCAATGTCAGACAGCTGCATTGAGCCACAGCTCCCAGTAAGGCAAGTAATTTAAAGGGTAAACAAGTGTGTGTGTGTGTGTGTGTGTGTGTGTGTGTGTGTGTGTGTACTGTATCGCTAAACTGTGATGTTAGTAGTTAGGGAAGGGTTCATTGAGATGTAACCTGTCAAAATTAAAGTCTCAGTATCCTAAGAAAGAGCCAGCTGAACTTATGGACTTAGGTCAAGAGAATATCCAAGATGATTTAGAGGATTTGGGGCCTGAGTAATTGGTTTAATTGAGGGGCAAGAGTGTTAGGGAATCAGTTCTGTTTTAGATATGTGAAGATTGAAATGCCATTCAGATATCAATCAGAGACAGCACATGGACAGGGGTATTAGAGAGAAAAGTCACTGCTGCAGTCGTTTGCATTTAATATGGAAATAAATGAAATAATGAGAGAAAAGAGAAGAGAAGAGGGCCAAATCCTAGAGCATATCACTTTAACAAATCTGCAAAAGGGAAAGGATGAAGGAAAAGAGACACCAGCAAAGGCTGAGATGATGTGACGGTGAGGTGGGACCAGACTAAATGGTATAGCCAAAGCTGAGTGGAAGAAAGACTGACTCCTGTGACGCTATTGAAATGATAAGGATGAAGAGATCAGGAAATGTTTTAAAATAGCATCTATGATGATGCATTTTCAGACACGATAGCTGAACAAGCCTTCTGATTAGAATTGGATGCTACCCATACTGCATTTTAAGAGTGTGCTATTTCTGTACTTTTAAACTCCAGGATGCAGAAACATTTTATTTTATGCTCACACAGAATATACCTAAATTCAGTGAAAAGTAATTGCACCTTAATAGTGATTCAGGAAAAGAGAACAAATTGGTGTGGCCTGGGCAGCCTTCCAGTAGCTTCTCTTCCACGCTGGGAGATGATTTATAATACCCAAGAGTACTTGCCTTTTGCATATTTTATTTTTTAAAAATAAAATTTCATAGACAGATATTAGAAAGTTCTTTTTTGAACAGTCATTTTTGAAACTGAATAAGGATCCTGCCCTTTGTCTTCATTTATCATGTAAAGTAAAAAGACTAGTGCACTCTCATTATGTAAAATTATAGATGTTCTATTATTGTTTCTGCTTTTATTTAATTAAAATTCTGAACTGGATTGTAAAAGGTAAGAACCTTTTTATATGTAGATTGTTCATCTCAGAGTTGGACTGCATACAAATGTGACATTTTTGGAAGTACTTAATGGAATACACACAAGGCACATTTATGTAACTAGTAATAATTATGCACAAATAAATTTCTCTCTCATTCTAACTTAAACTTTTACAAGAAGCCTTAGTTCTAAGACCTGATTAAATTGGTAATTTAATAAGTGCTCTCCTAGTACCATCAAAGAATTG
>PVIR01046625.1:0-10177 GCA_004026965.1 Petromus typicus
TGGCTCCAGGAGCCCAGAACAGCCATGGTGCCGCCTCTCAGCCATAAATCCAGGTACGGACTGCTGCGGCAGCCAGTCAGGCCACAGGAATGCATTAAAGACAAAAATGCATCGAATGTACTGGGCCCTGCACTGGGTAGAATACAAAACTTAACCCTTAGTTTATCCAGGCAGAGGATCTGCAGTGGTGAGTACTTATAGCCAGGGAAAATAAGGAAATACCACCAGATAAATCTATTTCCTGGGTCGAAGCTTATGCTGGCTGGTTGTGGCGCTACACACCTGTAATTCCAGCATGCTAAGGGGCTGAGGCAGTAGGATGGCAAGTTCAAACCCAGCCTGGGCAACTCAGTGACTTAACAAGATCCTTTTATTTAAAAATTGAATTTATAAATAGGCTGGAATATAGCTCAATGCGATGCCCCTAGCTTCACTCATGAATACCACCATATACCAAACACAAAGACCAAACCAAAAAGGCAGTTCCAGGGGCGCAGCCTAGAGAAGACAGATCATTGTGGGTTTGGTGTTGAGGAGTCAGCCTGCAAAACACGGCACCCCAGGCAAAGCGACCATTGATATATCAAGATACACAGAGTAAAAGCAGTTCCTCCCCCTGGGCCTCTATCACAAGAAGAAACCAAAATGGCCAGCCTGTAAACAGGTACTGTAGGGTCATCCTGTCCTCTGGTCTGGGTGTGTGACGAACACGGCCGGGAAGAGAGAGCAGGGCAATGGCAGAGGCACAGGAGAGTGGGAAGGAAGGGGCACGGCCTGAGAGACTGGGTGAGGAAAGCCACCTCCTGCCCCACACAGGTGACGTGGGGAAGGAGGTGAGCCTGCCTAACCCCCGCTGGAGGACTAGTTCTAGAGGATGCCTGGGGGATGCAGAGTGGGGTCCGGGCCCAGCAGGAACTTGGGCACGACTGACTCACTTTAGTTTTCATCAGGCCCTCAGCAAAGACTGGCCGTGTGACTGTGGTCAGTTATTTTGCCTCTTTGAATCTCAGTTCCTTCTCTCTAAACAGGAATAAAAGCATCTGTTTCACAGAGCTTTCGTGCACTGTGCAGTTGCATCGCACAGAGCCTGCCAGAACGTAGGTGATCAAGTTCCTTTCCCTCCCTCTCAAACTTCTAGGAATGCCCCAGAAATCTAGACTGACTATATTTAGTAGCTGGCTTCCTCCTCCACTCACTCATGGTTAAATTAGAGTGAAACTATTTATGCTGAAGTTTCTAAAGTTCTAAAATTCTCTGGTAATATAAGGCGATCGAGTGGATGAAAACAGTATCAGTTTATCCCACAGGGACTTGTTGGTCATGGCTGCTGCAAGGTGTACTCCCTAAGCAGCACAAGCCTGGGCTCCTCCTACACAGGTGTGGTGAAAGCCTGTTATACAGGTGTGATGGTCTGTGCCTATAATCTTAGCCTTTGGGAGGCTGAGGCAGGAGAGTTGCCTTGAGTTCAAGACCAATCTGGGCTATATAGTAATTTAAGGTAAGCCTGAACTACATAGGGAGACCCTGTCTCACAAACAAAAATAAATAAATAAAACTAAAAAGGCTGTTACACAAAGCCTGCAGGGAATTCGAAAGGAGGTCTGGAAGCCTGGCTAAGCCTTCCTTACCCACCCAGACTCCCAGACCTGGTTCCTTTACTCCTCTTCGCCAAGACTTACCTGGGTGATGATAGTCGTAGAAATGGAGGTGGAAAGATGAATTTACCAGAAGAGAAAGGAGAGCTGGCTATCTGTAAGAGTAGGGCTACAGGGAAGGTACCTAGCGACTGAATTCAGCCATCTCGTAGAAACAGCATGTTGGAGGGGCTGGGTCCTAGAAATTCAACCGGACACCATACTTGTCAATTCTTGGTTCACAGAGAACATCCCGGGAGTTCTGCAGAAATACCAACAGCCCGGCCTCTGTCTATCAGATTCTGTTACTCGTGGTAGCTATGGAGTTTTCAGGTGACTCCACGGTGCAGTTGAGGAGGAAACTCAGAGTTCCTGAGGCTGAGGACCCCGGGTATTCTCGTGCCTCTGGACCAGAGCTCTGCCTCCTTTCTAGCTCTAGGAGTGCCGTGGCTTGAGTGACCCCCCAAGGTCCATGTTGGAAACTCCATCCCAATGCAAGAATTTAGATCTTTATAAAATTCAGGGGATACTGTCCTGAGAGCTCTGATTTATGAATGAATTGGAGCTGGTATTATTGTTGAAGGAGAATCCTGACAGAAGGAAGATTTCGGTCCTCTTCCTTCCTCTTTCTCCCTTTCTCTCTTTCCTTCCTGTCTCTGTCTCTGTCTCTTTTTTTGTGCACAGCCCTGCTGCTGTCTTGCCCTCTGGTTTCTACTTTGCAATGCAAGAAGAAGGCCTTGCCATGTGGGAGCCCCTCAACTTGGACTTCTCAACCTTTGGAGCTACGAAGAGTGACTCTCTGTTTACTCTGAATTATGCACTCTTGGGGGTTCTGTGATAAGAGCGCCAAGATGGACCAAGGCAAGAGTCCACGTGCCTGGCTGGGCATGCGTGAGTTGTAAGCAGTGGTCTTGCTTTTCTCCTGGCTCCACCCTTCCTCCTGTGAGGACCTTTCTGTTCTCCCAGCTCACTCATTGCTCTGACCAAGGGCTTTGCCCTCTCCCTGCTCAGCACCCTCTCCTTGTGCATGCTCCTGCTCGGCCTCTGTGTCTCAGAGGCTCCTTTCAGAGACGTTTCCTCTCACCTGCTGGCCCCATCGTCTCATACTGTGCCTCCCTATCTCATCACCAGAATGCTCCCATCCCACAGAGGAAGTCCTATAAGAACAGGAAAGATCGACTATCATTGTGACTGGTACATAGGGTTCTCAATAACTGTTTGCTGAGCAAAGGAATGAATAAGTATAGAGAATATGTTTATGTATTAAAATTGGGTGTTTTATATCCACAGCTCCATACACATAAATGTATGTGGCATGAAGTGGAAATGGACAGATGGCACAGAGAAGAGGGCAGCAAAGGAGAAGGAAAGAGAACATTTACTGAGTACTTGCTTGCTTCCAGCTGCTTTTCTAGAGCTTTTCATACATTCAGTCCTCACAGCAATTCACTGAACACTGTGAACGAAATTCCAAGGATCAAAGCTACCATGGACCAGCAGAATAAGGACTTTGGGGGTGTAGGGGCATCTAACATCACTGCCCCCATTCTACAGATAAAGAAACAGTCTTAGAGAGGAAAAATAACTTCCCTGAAGGAAAGCGGTTAAGAAGTGCTGCAGCCGGACATAAACTTGAGTTTATTGGACTCCAGAGTAGTCTTGATGTCATTCTTTTTTTTTTTTTTTTTTGAGACAGGGTCTCGCTTTGTGGTTCAGGCTGGCCCTGAGCTCAGCCTCCAACTCACATCACAATCCTCCTGCCTCTGCCTCCCGAGTGCTGGGATGACAGGCGTGAGCCACCACGCCCGGCACTTTGATGTCATTCTTGAAGGAAAAAATTACTTTAATCATTACTTCTCTCCACTATCATGGAACTAAAAAGCACAAGGAAAACTCAGGTGGAGGCAGCCCGGATAGCAAGGACTATTTGGTGAATGGGGTTAATAACATTGGCAGTGGGAGCAGGGCAGATAAAGAAAGCGAAGAGAATCTTCCGATAATCTTGCCACCTGATCAATCTAGAATCAACCTGTTTCTTAATTTTATCTGTGATTCTGCTAAAAATTTATGCTGCTTTTTTTTTTGAGGCAATAAATACATATTTTCTGCTGGACTTAAACTTCCTGAATGCAATTCCTACGTGTCAAATTCCCTGGGTTATCAGGATGTCTGGAGGTTACAAATAACCTTTTTGAACATCAAACCGTACCACCTTGGGGGTCTTGGCTTTTGTGGAAAGTCAGGGAACTAGTTAGTTTGGCCCCTCTATCTTGAACTTTAGAACCTAAATTTCAGCCAAAAGAATAGCATATACTTAAAAAAAAATACTTTCAAAACTTAGTTTTGTACCAAGGTTTTCTGTTATCTTAGTTTCTGGCAACCCTTTCTAAATGACAGAATGCCTTTTCTTGTTTTTAAGTGTAAGAACTCATTCTGAATGCAATCAGATAAAAATGTATCGAGCCATCTACCATGGGACCTTGAGGGCTCAAGAATTGCAAGGTCATCTGTCTCCATATGGGTGACTATACCCTCGCAGAGAGGAGTAGACATCCTCTTCGCCTATAAGAGGCAAAGCGCTTAGCAGCCAGCTCGCCAGAGACTGTTACTCACAGGTATGGAGCTCAGCTGTGGATGGATATAGACAGAAGGAGGAGAATTACAGTGCTGGAAGAGAGCTGTGTGCCCTTTGCTCTGTAGACCATGGGGAGTTGTATCAGTTCGGGCTCTTCAATTTCAGGAGACAGGGACCAATTCTAGGTTAACTAAAAAAAGGAGAGGCAATCTGTTGGAAGAATATTGGGAAGTTTACAGAATGAAGGAAGAAGTGACCAGGCCAGAGGGGATCTCCAAGGGAGGAACTTACATGATTCGACTCAAATCCTCCACTGCAAATCCCCGCTCAAAATTCATATTCCCAGGAGAAAGTCTGATGTGCCTTAGCTTGAGTCATGTGAGCCTTCGTAGGACCTGAAACTGACTGTCTACCAGAATTCTCCAGAACAGGAAAGGTGAGACTTTTTCTGAAGGGGATAGATGCTGGCCAGAGTAGTCTGTGCAGGAGCCGCTGAGGGGGTGAATTAAATAGTTATTGGGCCAGACTGGTGGGGAACATGAAGCACAAGAGTTCGGATTTGTAAAGGGTGTGTAAATTTAAATGAGCATTAAGATCACTAGTTCAGGGATGGAGATGCCCTGTGCCTGCATGGCCTGTGCACGCTTCTGAGTTTGATCCTTGGGACCACTACCAAACAAACAAACAAAAATCACAGAAAAAATATTGAGATCAGGATTCCAACTTCAAACTGAATCAGAATTCTCTCTGAAGGGTGACTGAGACTATTTCAGTTTATTGATCAATTTAGACGGGGTTTCACTGTGTGGCCCAGGCTGATTGTGAACACCTAGGATCAAATGTTCTTCTGGTTACAGCCTCTTGAGTGCTGGTACTCTGGCCTTCCAACCCTGCTCCTGGTTTGGGATTTGTAATTTTGTTTTAGTCTGTGGTTTGAGACAGAGTCTTGCTATGGAACTGAGGCTGGCCTTGAATTCATGGGCTGATCCTCCTGGGTCAGCCTTCCAAGTATTGGGATTACAGGTGTGTGACACCATGCCCGGCTCAGAACTGGTTATGCTAGAACACACATCCGCCTCCATATGGGTGACTGTTCTGTAGCCAGGGGACACTAGTCTGCAGACAGATGCTTGGAAACTGCTGACCTATGAGACTTTTTTTTCCCCCCTAAATGTCCTCTAGTCCTGTTTCTCATCTTATCTCTTTGTGTTACAGTGAAGCCTTATCAAGGCATAGCTTTTGAGTATTTGCCATTTGCCCTTCTGACTTTTAGAGTCATATCTATGGGATCTCTTCTGAGGCCTTCAGGAGGAAAAAAGGACAGAGGGATGGTGGCTCCAAACTGTCCCCTTATTTTGTTAGTGTGTCTAGGGCTGCGAGTCTTGGGAGATGACTTTGCCAGGTTTTCCTTTAAGGTCAATAGGCCTCCCTTCCACGATAGCTAAGACTCCATAACAAACACACCCAAGTCTGGTATTCCTGAGCATGTGGCTGCGTGCTGAGTACGTGCTGTTCCTGAAGCCAGACTCGTCTCACAGTTTGTCCTCCCCTCTCCCCTTTGATCCTGCTCTTGGCCCCATCCAGCCTTGGCAAGTCACAACCCACCCTTTATGCGTGTTCTCTTTACATAGTGCAATAGTGTTGGGTTTTTGTTTTTTTTTTTTTTTTTTTTTTTAGGTTTTTGGAGACAGGGTCTTGCTTTGTGGTTCAGGCTGGCCCTGAGCTCAGCCTCAAACTCACATCACAGCAATCCTCCTGCCTCTGCCTCCCGAGTGCTGGGATTACATTCGTGAGCCACCACGCCCGGCACTGTGGTATGTGGTACTGGTTGCTGCTGGGTGTGGGTCTCCACACCCAGTATTGTTATGTGGTTACCAGGGAATCGAACCCGGGGCCTTGCGCTTGTGAGACAGGCACCGGAACCACTGAGCTAACTCCCCGGCCCATAGTGTTGGGTTTTTAGTAGTGGCTGAAGCTCGAAAAAAGTAATGAAGCTTGAGAGTAGATGTCTGGTATAAAAGGAGAACAGCCTTTATGACCCAGTTTGCTCCTTCCAATTCCTACAGTGTGAAGACTTGTGGAGTAAGTAGTTAAGAAAGAATTCCCCAAGCTTCAGTCACTTGAATGTGATCCTCATGACCTTATGCCAATTCTATGCACCATCTGTTATTTATTTCATGTTTTTCATTAAATTAATAGACATGTTTTGCTGTAGCCATAACTACCCACTCTAGTCTTAATATAAACAATAATGTTCATGAAGTCGTTAGTTCATAAAATCTAGTCTGATATGATACCTACAAATTTTTTCTAGTACCCACTGAAGTAAATAAAATGGTGTAACTGTTCTTCCATGTATTATCTAAAGTTGCTCCATGTACCGCTAGAGGTATATGTTTCATACTTTGAGAGTTTTTTTTTTTTTAAATAGGGTTTAGAGGCCGGGGATTTAGCTCAGTGGTCCCAGCACCTGTCTTGGAAGTGCAAATTGTGGAGTTTGATCCCCTGGTAACCACATGCCACAATGCTGGGTGTGGTGACTCACGCCCACCAGCAATCAGTACCACACACTACAGTGTTGAGCATGGTGGCTCACACCTATAATCCCAGCATTTAGGAGGCAGAGCCAGAAGGATTGCTATGAGTTCAAGGCTCGTCTGGGCTACATAGTGAGCTCAGGGCCAGACTGAACTACAAAGTGAGACCCTGCTTCAAAAGAAATCAAGAAACAAAAACAACAGCAACAAAAAAACCACAAAGGGTTTAGTTGTACTGTTTAAGCTGAAGTTGAACTACTAGAATAGTTTAGGCTGGCCTCCAACTTACAGAGATCTGCCTGTCTCAACCTCCTGAGTGCTGAGATTATAGGCATGCATCATCATACCTTGTTTGGGAGCATCATTTATCCTAAGAGGCCTCATGAACTAAAAGGTAAATGACCTAATCAACTAGGTACCAATTGTAAGAATATTTTTTGAGGATCTATTTCCAGAGGAGCTATCCTATCATATCCTCTTGCTATAGAACTCAAAGTTCAAGGCAGGAAAAAGATACTTCTCAAAATATTTTAAGCAAGGAGGAAATTAATAATTGTATGATTACTCAGAGGGCTGGGAAGTGATGTCCCTGTTACATAGAAAACCAGAGTTCCCCAGAACTGACCTCCTGGGGCAACCACAACTCTTCTACAGTCAGGAAGACAACGAGGCAGCTCAGTTTAAGAACTTTCATGAGGCCTGACGGTGGGGGCCCACACCTATAGTCCCAGCACTCTGGGAGGCTGAGGCAAGAGGATCAAAATTTAAACCCAGCCTTAAACTCAGTGATGTAGCAAAACTCTGTCTCTAAATGTAAAAATGAAAAAGGGATTGGGATGTAGCTCAGTGTGAAGGCCCTGGATTGACTCCCCAGCACCAAAAGACAGAAGAGGAGATGGAGAGGAAGACAGAGAGAGGCGAGAGAAGCGTTCGCCACCATGCCTTAATCAGGGATCAGGTGTCACCTCTAGTCCTGCCACGAGCTCACTGGGTACTTGTGGGTCTGGAATCTGCCACAGTGCTGTACAGTGTGTCCCTCCATCTCCTGGACACTGCTGGCCAGCACTACACAGCCAAAGCAGCAGGGAAGGACCCTTGACTTGACCGCCTTGCTGCTTTTTCTTTTTGGCAGTACTGGACTAAGTCCAGGACCTTCACACTGAGCTATATATCCTTGGCCCTTTTTTTTTTTTAGGTTTTCTTGAGACAGGGTCTCACTTTGTAGTTCAGGCTGGCCCTGAGCTCAGCCTCCAACTCACATCACAGCAATCCTCCTGCCTCTGCCTCCCGAGTGCTGGGATGACAGGCGTGAGCCACCACGCCCGGCACTGTGGTATGTGGTACTGGTTGCTGCTGGGAGTGAGTCTCCATGCCCAGCATTGTATGTGGTTACCAGGATCGAACCCGGGTCCTTGTGCTTGCAAGACAGGTGCCAGAACCACTGAGCTAAATCCCCTGCCCATCCTTGGCCCTTTAAAAAATTTATCTTTAGACAGAATCCTTGTTAAGTCACTCAGTTGCCCAGGCTGGATCTAAACTTTGATCCTTCTGCCTCAGCCTCTAGAAAGCTGGGATTACTGGCAGCTACCATGGTGCCTCACTTCAATACACTTTCATATAGCATCAAACTGTTCCTCTTTTGTGAATTGGAATGATGTGTTTAAAAGTGTGTCTTCTGTAATCTGCAGGTAGACACTAGAAAACATATGTATTAAGTCAAGAAAAGTGACCTTTGAGGCACAAATTGACATGCCAGACCGGGCCAGGGAGTTAGCTCAGTGGTTCCAGCGTCTGTCTTACAAGCACAAGGACCTGGGTTCTATCCCCTGGTAACCACATACAGTACTGGGCATGAAGACTCATGCCCAGCAGCATCCACTACCACATACCACAGTGCCGGGAGTGGTGGCTTACGCCTGTAATCCCAGCACTCAGGAGGCAGAGGCAGGAGGATTGCTGTGATGTGAGTTTGAGGCTGAGCTCAGGGCCAGCCTGAACTACAAAGCGAGACCCTGTCTCAAAATACAAACAAACAAATAAACAAACAAGGACATGCCAGACCAAAAGCACAACAGTTCCTCAAAGCTTGTGGAAGCAGCACCTTTTATTTCATGCTTTTTATGTGCCGGCCCTTGGGTATTTCCCCTAGTTTAACACACAGCATGTTCTGCGACTGCTCTCTACTCTAGTCAAAGAGCTCCAGGGACTCAACAAGGAACAGCGAAACTGGCCCCCACCCCACATATTCTTTCAACAGAGGGCCGTCTGGAAAGCTGTGCACCTTCCTTTCCACTAACTTGAGCCTTCATCTTGCTCCAAGGCCCAATTTGGTGCACAACCCTCGCTTCATAGAATAGGTGTTGTTCTGCTCTCCTTTCCCTGCTCTTGCTCCTCTCTGTTGGGAACTGGTTTCTACCCTCCAAGTGACTCTCCGGGCTTTGCTGCCCTGTACTGTGGTTTGTATGGGGAGGAGCCTTAGCCTGGCTTCCCCTTCCTGACATTTCCGTCCAGAGACAGAGATGCTGGAAGAAGAATAAACTCCCTCACTGGCTCCACACCACAAGACCAAAGCTTGGGAGGAGTGTAGTCTTGGTTTAACGGTATAATCTGGTAGATCCTTACCAATGGTGACACCAAATTTAGCCAGATTAGAGGTACAGAAGGTGTGGAGGGAAGAAAATGAAATGATTCTGAAAGGCGAAAATGGTTGGACTCTTGCAGGCAGAGAGAAGTAGTGAGTAAAGGGAAGCTGAGAGATGTGAGAGGGAGGGAGACCAAGAATGACAGAGGACCCTTAAGGATAGGGTGCTTGGTGTCAGAGATTTAAACCCAGCCTGGACAACATGGTGACTTAACAAAACCTTGCCTCAAGACATAAAATCCAAAGCCCCAAGACTTCAGTGAAACCTGCCACAAATCCTACCAAAACCACTGTGCATTCTGGGCCAAGACTAGAAGGGGACAGAACTCTAGAGATGGCTGTTGTAGCACACGTATTGGTCAACTATCTCAACACTGGAATAAAATATCTGACACCCCCATTTTAAGGGAGGGTAGGTCTCTTTGGGCTCCTGATCTCAGAAATTTCATCAGTGGGAGGTTAGCTCTGAGGCTGAGACATTAGGGCAGATGGGGGTGGTAGAGAAAAGCTTCTCCATCTGTAGCAGTCAGGAAGCAGAGCAGGTTGGAGAGGGTACACGAGGAAGGAGCTCTTGTTGAGGGCAGAGACCTTCCAGCCCAGTCCTCTCTCCAGTAGTGTCTGAATGCAGTTATACTGACCACCAAGATTAACTGGAACAGGGTGTAAACAGAAACCCTGAAGAGGAGCAGAGAGGAGATTCACACACTGACCTAAGTGAAGAGAAGATGCTCCTGAAATAAGCATGAGCCTTAGAATCTGCTGGGAGATCACAAAAGTCATGAGGTGGACG
>PVIR01046626.1:0-10193 GCA_004026965.1 Petromus typicus
CCCCCCCCACAAAAGTTCTCATTGGGAATTATCTGGCTGCTGCTGACAGGTGAAAGAGTGGAAAATTCACACAATTATCATTCTTTGTGCTTCTCCTGACACCAGCAACCACCTGACAATTCCAGTGCTCAAAAACAATTATAGTGAGAAACTAGGTGGGAAGAACGTCTTCGGTGCATTTCCTGGGAGACAGAGTGATGAGCTGATGCACTGCAAAGAGATCAGAGTGGAGGCATGTAGCAGAGGGGAGACTATGCGAGCTCTGTTCTGGGCCGACAGGAGATGTTTTTCAGTCACAGTTTAAGTAGCACGTATGAGACCTACTAAGTTTAGAATAATATATACTATATCTGGAAATTTTGTCTAAAAATTAACAAATATCAAGAGAGGTAAGTGTTTCTCTGAAATAACTGAACTATCATTGCTGCATGAATACAACCAGCACACTTCTCTTTTACAGATGAGACACTTTGCAATTCAGCAAAAGAAATTGTTCCTTCACGTGCATAAACACTAAACCCCTAAGAGCTCTGATTTTATCATCATCCACGAGACAATATTTTAATAATTCAATAAAATATCGAAGAAGGAGAGAGTACAAATCATACTTCCAAGCAAAAGTGTTTGTATTTGTGTCCTTGAATTTATGATACAAATGACTTTAAATGAGAATCATGCTTTTATTTTGGGAGCAGCTCTACAGTGTCCAAACACACACACACGCACACACACACACGGGTACATACATACTAATCATTTTTAGATTGTTAATTTTGTAAGTCTTTATATTTTTGATTATAAGTAACCAAAATGCCTTAAAATGCAAATTACCATTCTAAAACCTGACAAAAATGTACAGGCTTTCTGGTTTGGAATTATACTTTTGGAATATTTGTGATTTAAAGAGGTAAGCATATTATTTATACAAGGTCATCAAATACCCCATTAATAGTTCAAAAGACTGAGGATTACATGTCATCTGCATTTTCATTTTCTTTGGAGAAACACAATCTCAACTCTATTCATGCTCAAAAATTATTTATACTTTGAAACATAAACTCTATCTTCTCATCAGATAAATTCTACTCATTAATTTGCAAGAATTAAATCAAACCACAAGAAGGGTTCTAATTCATACCCTATCACTTGAGATCGCAAACGGACCTCATAGGTCTTCCTAATTTCTCTTCGTTCTATGGGTGAAAGAAAGTGGTTAAGTAGGGAGTTTACCAGAAAAAGAAATTTGTTATAAAGGTCTATAATTACATAAATAAGCTAGTTCTAGCCCTTATCTTGAGTCCCTAAGAAATTAGAACATATTTCATTAATTAGTATGTATTCACAGGCACTAAGAATAAAAAGAATTTTATTTATAACAACCAATTAAACCATAAAATATGGGAAAATAATAATCAGTCCCTTCTGAATGTCCTATGAAGATGAACTAGTTTTCTATGTCTATCCTACTGTGAGAGCTACAGACTACCATTTTTCGTATTCTATACAGTTTAACTGAAGCTAAAATTAAATATTTTCTAATGAAAACATTTAATTATATAATAGCCAGCTCAAGAAAGTATAGAGAAAGAAGCAAAGTCATTTGATAAATATTGGTGATAACCTATACAATTGGTATGCTTTCCAGCAGATTGCATAGAGTTGTGTATTTGATTTTATTGTAACTTGTTAAAGTTAGTATGATAATTTACATAGGTCATTTATCTTTATCTACCTAATGGAGACTACATAGTGCACACTGCACATAATCCATTATGTTCTTTGAGTATGCAGAGTCCAACCAATCTCCTGGATATTTGGGTTGTGTGGACATGAGGTTGTTTCTGAGTTTTCTTTGCCTATGACAAGTAATGTTTCTCTGGATAATCCTGTGAAGTTCTCTTCATTAGTTTATTTGTCAGAGCCCCTCTAGGGTATATACATTAGTTCCTTTATTCTCAGCCTCTGTATACCTTCTATTTTAAGAAATAATGCAAAATGAATCTAATTTGTTAATTAGCATCAGATATTCCTGTCACTCTCTCCTCTCCAGATCCTTACAATACACTCACATTGCTAGTTCTTGAAAACTTTATTCTCCTTCTAGCTTTGACGTTGGTGTTTTATTGGAGCCCTCATTGCATTTCTTTGATATCTGGGGCTGAGATCCTTAGTCTTCTATTTTTCATTTTTTCAACTGCCTATTTCACATTTTTAATCTAGTTTTCAATTGCATTATTTTTTATTTTCTTTGTGATTAAGGATGAAGAGAGATGGGGAAAAACAAGAACTAAGATATATGATGTACAAGAACAAATTCTCACTGAGGAATGTGATCATAGTGTATACCTAAAATGTACCAATAAAATTAATTTTAAAAAGTTTTGTGAGTATTCTGGTTACAAACAAACCTTTATTTGTCATGATGTATTTTTTATTTTTTTTCCCATTCTACTACTGTGGGTTATCTTTAAAATTGAGTTTATTGGTACAATTTATGATCACTTTCATAACTGAGAGTTTGTACCTGTACATGACACTTCTTGATTCTTATTTGTTCCTCTTTCCATGCCTCCCCTCTAGTCCCTCCCTCCCCTATACACATGTTTTGCTTCCTTTCTTTCTTTTTCTTACTTCCATTTTTTCTTTCCCTTCTTTTTTTCACCTGGTCCCCCCACTAGTTCCTTTTCCCCTTTTGATTATTTCCTATTTCACAATTGATAAACAATTTTTTCATTTTAATATAATGATAATATGCTCATGATTTCACATTTTTATTTGTGCTTCTTATATATTTTTAATTAATTCATACCACACAGAAACATTCTTAAATTCTCTTTGAAACATTTCTTAAAAATTCATCTCTAGTATTTTTCTTGACTGGGAACTACTATCATTTGTGAGAGAAGGTGTAAAATTTTACTCATTGCCTGTGTGGTTTAGTGATTGTCCTTTCTTTCCCTTTGGCACACACTGCATCCTCCACCAAACATCAGGTTTCCTCATGTATAAGTCAGCACTTTTTATAATCTGTATATTACTGCAATGTCTTCTTGGAATTACATTATTTATAAGAAAAAATTTTGATGGTTTTTTTTAAAACTTCTTTTAAATTCTTCTGGCTGTGTTTTGTGTTCTATTATTTTACTAAGGCATTTCTGGGTGTAAATTTCTATCTATCCTGATTTGGATTTAGTTGTTTTATTTTTTTACATTTTAATGGCAATGTTTAAGATATTTGAACTGAATTTGAATTTTCTGTGAAATCTACCTTTTCTGTGTTGTTCTCTATTATGCTCTTTAGACTTAAATATAAACACATGAAATTAATCTCTAATTTCAATTTGCACCTTTAAAATAGGTTTAAATATTTATAGCCTATATCTAAAAATATCAACATCTTTAGTACCCCTTTTGTGGTTGATGGTGGCTCTTGCTTTGGGGGAACTTTTCTTAATGATATACATAGATTATAGTATTTATAGAATACCTTTAAGGCATTGAGTGGATTATCTGGATTCTTCCATAAAGGATTGCATTGTTTCTGACAAGATTTCTAAAATCATGGAAAATCCAGGGAAACACATTTGGCTTAAAATTTATCTAAAGGCTCATGGTCACACTTTATCCCTGTTTTCTTCTCAGTGTCATTTTAGTTCCATGGAGAGACTGGGTGGGCTGCATTTATTCCAGGTGCAAAAGCAAGTGCAGATTCTGAGCAGTAGTTGGGAGATGAGGGTCTCATCATAAGATTTCTGTCATGGTCAGGCCTGACATCTGCCTGCCAGTGAGGTTGAAACCTGCAGTGGCCAGTGTGGAAAAGTCCTCTTCATTGCCTGATGTCTTCTCAGAGTTTTCAGACTTTTCCTAGATTAGTGATGATGCCTGCATATTGGTTTTGTTTGTTTTCAGGGTTTATTCTTTTATGAAAACTTACAAATATTTCATTCACCATTTTTATTTTTCTCAATGAGAAAAGTGGTGAGTGACTTGATCTACATGTTATTAGAGATTTTCTAGAAGCCTTTTAAATATTGAAGAAATTAAACAAAGAATCACAGTCATGTATTTTTTTTTCTCCTAAAAATATCCCTTGAAGAAATTTAGCAATTGGGTCTAGGATTGTGAAAGCCTTGATGCTCCAAAAAATGAACTTCAAATTGAGAAATCTATATATAAATTCATATTTAAAACTTAAGAAAAACATGAAAGTACAATAGATAGTTTTATAAAAATGTCAAGAAAGGAGAAAAGTGACATTGAGCAGTTTCTTATATATACATTTGCTGTTTGTACTTCTAATCTCAGCAGTATCTATTCATTTTACATGCCCATTTTTTATGGAGTCTTTAAATTTGAAGGTTCTTATTATATATTCTAGATATTAGTACTTTATAAATAGCTGATAATTTTTTTCACATTTTATGGGTTGTCTCAATGAAACATGTATGTTTAAATATATTGTTTGTCTCATTTGCAGAACCAAAAGCATTAAAAAGGACCAAATTAGAAGTTAAATAGTGAGAATTAGGAAGAAAATTTTCAAATGGAAAAAGAACAAGGGAGGGCTGAAGGAGAAGAAAGATAATAGAAAAAGGATAAAAAATAAAGAATAGAAAAAAGAAAAAGAACAATTTTTCCAAGTGGAGAATGGAAGAAAGATCAAAAAAGGGTAATAAGGCAAAAAGAATTTCTAATGTGACCCATTAGTTGTACAGCAGAGCATTGTTCAATTTCCAAATGTTTGTGAGAATGTTGGAATTTCTCTTGCTACTCAGCTCCAATTTCAAGGCGCTGTGGTCTGACAGTATACAAGGAATATCTTCAATTCATTTGCATTTACTTAAACATACTTAAACTAGAATACAGTCTATTTTGAAGACCAACCCATGAGCAGCTGAGAAGAATGTATATTCTGACTATATGGGATGAAATACTCTGTAGGCATCTATGAAGTCTGTTTGTTCAAAGGTTTGGTTCAGTTCACATATTTTATTAATTTTTTGTCCAGTTATCTAGTCATGGCAGTGAGGTACTGAAGTCCCCTGCTACTAGTGTATTAGTGTATTATTAGGCTTTTATTATGCATGGATGTTTGTCTTATGTAGTTGGGTGCACTAGTATTTGGTGCATAAATTTTTATGAATGTCATCTCTTTCTCTTGGATTGTTCCTTATATGAGGATGTAGTGTCCTTCTTTGTCTCTCTTTGTCAGTTTTGGTTTGAAATCTATTTTGTCTGCAAAAAGCCACTCCTGCTTTTTTGCAGTTTCCTGTACCATGGAGAATTGTTTACTATTATTTTACTTTCAGTCTATGGCTTTTTTTTTTTCTGAATTAGGTGTATTTCTTTTATGCGTCATACTGTAGTATCTTGCTTCTTAATACATTCTGTCAATCTATGTCTTTTAGTTGGCACACTTAGGCCATTCATTTTAATGCTTATGACTGATATAAACTAACATACTTGTCATGATGTTTTTCTGTTTTTGGCTCTTTTATTCTTTGCTATTGCCCTTTTCCATTCAATTTTTTGTCTTGTCCAAAGGATTCACTCTGCTAGGTCTTATGCATTTATTGCCTTTATTTTTTCCAAAGATATTCTTTAGAATGTTTTGGAGTGCAAGTTTAGTATTTGTGAATTTTTTCTGGTGTTTTTTGTCATGGAAGTATCTTATTTCCTCATAGATTTTGAAAAATAGTTTTGCAGGGCACATTAATCTATGTTGGAGGTTATTTGCCTGTAAGACTTGAACACTTCACTCCAGGCTCTCCTTGCACTGAGTGTTTGTGTTGATAAATCTGCTGTGATCCTGATAAAGGACTTCCCTTTATTGGCTTTTTTTTTCCTTTTCTCTAACTTCTTTCAGTATTTCATTCTTTTGTTGGATATCTGGAACCTTGATAAGTATATGACTAGGTGTACATTTTTATATCATCGCCATTTGGAATTGTGTATGTCTCACTTATATGTATGTCCAGTTCTTTTCCTTTCCCTGTGAAATTTCCTGCCATTATATCTGTGAACAGTTTTTTAAATGTCTTTTGTACTGTTTCCTACTTCCTCAGTGACTCCAATCAGTCTTATATTATTCTTGCTTGTATTGTCTAGGAGCTGTGGATTGATTTCTCATGGTTCCTTGCGATTTTCCATACATTATTCTTTTCCTGTTAGTTGGCTGCCATCCTGTCCTCTGGTTTGAAATTTGATCCTCACTTTCATTCTACTTTGTAAACTTTTAATGGAGTTGTTAATCACCTGTAGCTTTGTTTGAAGCTGTTTAACAGGTTCTACTGCTTTTGTTATCTGAGATTCTATCATGTTCCTGAACTCTTCTCTAGCATTATTAATCATATCTTTCACTATGGACAATATCTCTGTTTTTATCTCAGACATTATTCTTTATTTCCATTTGACTAGATCTTCTTTTGTTACCATTTCAGAGAGTCCTGGTGACTGAGCTTCAGTTTGCTCTGTTCTCCTTTTCCCTGGATTCCCTGTGGTGATGATCTTCATGTCTGGGTTTTTGAATTTTTTTCTCATTTCTACTCCTTTTCATTGCTGACATTATTAGTTTCATTCCTTGCCTGCTGTCTGGACAATTTTTGTTGCAAGTTTCTTTCTTCCTAATATTTAGAACGCATAGGATATGGCTACTTCACAGGTTGTATTCCTGTGATATATAATGACCTTTATTGATCTCAACTTCAATATAACATAGGAGGTATTTGAACAGAACAATCACATTATCTTTGTTCACATAATACAATCGGTATCATTCACAGTATTGAACACACCACAGGAAACGAGAAGCTTTGGCAACTACTCTCCTGATACCTTTAACCTCATGAATTACATCTATGACCATATGCCAAAATTTAGAACTAACTTAAATGTGTTTACAACATATAGGTCCGTCAACATAGCAGTACTGCCCTTTGGTGATAAAATGTCATAAGGAAGTAGGGAGATAAAAGGACAAAGAGAGACTAATAATAAGGTTATATCTGGTTATATCTTACTCAGATATCTTACTCAGGTTATATCTTACTCAGATTTATGACTTACTTAGTTAGATTTATGGATGTCTTCCCTGCCCTGTGGGATCAATGACTGGTATTATTGCAGCCATCTTCCCTGCCCTGCAGGATCTTAAACTACAAGGATTACTGAACTAGGATGAGTGGATTTAAAACTTACTGGGACTCACTAGGATTTAACGATGTCTGTCCTGCCCTATGGGATCTTCAACTACAGGATTATTGTGGGACTGCTCTGTCTTATCCATGCTAGGATTATGACTGTGAAGGCTTGGTACCAAATAAAGATGCTGAGAACTGGAGTTATAGATTTCTTCTGCTCCCTCTTCTGCTGCTGTGCTATTTGGCCTTTGGCTGCACTGTTCAGAGTTTCAAGAGTCAAGCCCAGGCTCAGCTTTTTTCTCAAGGTTCTGACTTTATTATTTGATGGTTGTTAATTCTTTTGCCATGGGAGTTATAGGGGACTGGAGTTTGCCACAAGACTTCTGACTGCATCTTCTTCCCTGAACTCTTATAGGGTTAGAGTATCTACAGAGATCATATAGACTTTGGGGACCTTACAGATGCTAGAGGACAACCGTGGACACACTCTGAGAACATATTCATATATTAAATAATAGGGCACAGACTGTAAATACTGTATTTTCTCTCTAGTATGAAAACCTGAGGATATAAATGAGTTCTAAAATGTAGGACAAATATTTTGAAATAGAAAATATTCAAAGGGAACAAGTGGGTACAGGTAAGTAAAGAAGGGAAAGAAAAAATTTGAAGGTTAAAAAAAGGAAAAATTTCTTATGTATATATGTAGGGTGGGCAGGGGAATAGAAAAAAAGAATTAAGTTGTGTCATGTACTGGCAGAAGCTTTCCATGTCGATTATGATTGTGATGTGTATATAAAATGTACCAATAAAACCAAATTTTAAAAAAGAATTAAGATATATTATACACAGGTACAAATTCTCTATAGTGAATATGGTCATTATGTATGTAAAAATGTGCCAATAAAATTAATTTTTAAAGAAGAAAGTAGGAAAGTTTTCTCCTGTTTTTACAGGAGTAGTAATGTATTCTAAAGGTGTCATGATTTATATTTTTTTAAAGCCTAAGTATAACTGAAAAGACTTACCAAAACAGGTATTTTATTTTTATAACTTCACCAGCATTTATAATGAGGTATAACTGATTAAATATTCAAAGGAAAAAAGGGGATAAGGTAAGTAAGGATAGAAAAGAAAAAAACTAGATGGTTAATAAAAAGGAACTAAAGCTTATATAGTGGGGAGGGGTTGTAGAGTAGGCAGGGGAAAAGGAAAAATGAGGATTAAGTTGTGCCATGTACTGGTATGAATTCTCAGTGTTGATTATGATCACCATTTATATATAAAATGTACTAATAAAATCAATTTTTAAAAAAGAAAATAAATACATGCTAAAAGCATACAGTTTGATGTAAACAACTGAGAAACTATCAACAAAGCAATGTACAAGTTTGTTTTACCTCTGGATTGGCTGATTTTATATGTTTGTAGCTATGTATGTAATGAGAATATACACCATGAGATCAGTCTTAACAAGTATTTAAGTTAGCAGTGTAATATAAGCACTCTGTTACATCCCAGAACTTCTAAGTCAGTCCCTTTAAATGTGAAAATATAATTCTTACAGTATTCAGCAGATTATACCTCTTTAGCATATGCTTAATGCTATCATTTTATGATAAGTCATATTACTTATAGAATGTAGCATAAAATACCTCAGTGTGACTGGCTAATATCCAAGTACATGTTGTTAAGAACACATATCACTACCAAAAGAATGATATCTGGAATGTATTGAATGAACCAAGGAAAATACAATTTCTCAAGCATTTTCAAAACACATGGGAGATAAACATGTCATGAACAGAGATACACAAAAAGATAAATATGTATCTCTTAACCGAGAGTGTAAACAATTTTCCACTTGGTTAAAAAATTCAAAATATGTACCTTTTAATCAAAAACATACAGTGTACCAGTTTAATCATTAGGTGTGCAGTATTTTGAGATTCACATGCAAAGAAGCTACTTTGCAAAATAGGATCTGATTAGCTATTCAAAAACCATGGAAACTGTATTTCTGTCATTGGCCTGACTCCTTGAGAGTGCAGTTGGCTTACTCTGAGAATGGCTGGTCTCAGGATAATTATATAACACTGTCTTAAAGCTGGACTGTGAGGTCCAGGAGCACTCACGGAAATGCTTCGGAAAATGTACTGTGAACATTGGTGTTGAAAGTAATAAAGCATGTGAAGCCGTTTTAGATGACACTTATTTTCTAATTTTCTACTACAGAGCGATGTGTTTATTCTGTGACATTAAAAGAAACGCAAATTTAAACAGCATTTATTATGAATAGTACTACAATAAACATGGGTATGTTTAATTTTTTAAAGGCAATTTAAAGTTTGTCTCTTTTGATATAAAATATTTACTGGTACATTTTAGATATACATAATGATAACATTCGTAGTAGGGCATTTGTACCTGTACATCATATGTACAGAAATTAAGTTTGTGTATTAAACACAATATTCAGTGAATCTAGCTATTTTGGAATTCTAACTTCCGTTTTCCTCCTTACATAAGTCTCTTCATATCATACTTGTTGAAATTCTGATTAAGCAGTTTGCTCAGAAGTTAGAGCTAATGATATTATGAGTGGTTTTTTTGGCTTTATTTCTAATGGTTTATACTTGTTTTATGGGTGAATGCAATTGAAGAAGATATTACTGGGATATTATGAAACTTGGTTTTGCCAGGGATTTTACTCAGGTGGTGCTGAGCCTGGCTGGAAAACACAAGGGCCTGAATTTGATCCCCAGGACACCGCCCAAAATATGTATACATATGAAACTTAAATGATTTAAAAATGTATATGAATAAAAGCTTATATAAATTTAAATAATTAGATTAAAAATCATTATATACACCTTGGGGCATTTATATTGTGATATTGATTTTTTTTACTTTTTTGATATGTCTAAATTCACAATCAATGAATGCTAGACATCTCAAGGGGTGATAATAAAACTGGAAATAGTTTCATGTTCAAATAAGTGAAAGAAGGAATAAGGTGAGTTTTTGTTGTTTATTTTTAGCCCAAGAGTTTGA
>PVIR01046627.1:0-10125 GCA_004026965.1 Petromus typicus
CATACGTCTACAAATAAAAATGGACAATATCATATAATACATAAAATTAATATAAAAATTCAGTAAATTTGATGTTTGTGAAAGCTTGAATAGCACTTTGTATTTATGTGCTAATACATATTTGCTGAACAGTAATAAAAATATCCATTGTAAACAAACATTTCTGCAGATGGCAGGTTTCTATAAACAACTTACTGGCAAGAGGGAATAATCTGCTTCATTGTCTTCGGCATATAAAATTGAAATTTAGAGATGTTGGTATTTGTCAAGTGCTATGACTCACTTCTGAAATGTCCCCCAAAGTACGTATTCAAGTCTTGTTCTTACACCAGAGGCACTGTTGGTAGATGGTGGGGCCTTTAGGAAGTGGGCCTTAGTATCAGGAAATCAGATCCTTGGAAGGTGATATTGGGCCCCAGCCCCTCTTGCACTTTCTTTGTTTTGTAACTGTGATAAAACGAACAGGAATTCTGTGCCATGTGCTCCTGCTCTGATGTATTTGCCATGACAGGGCCCAGAGCAATAAGGTCAAATAAGCATAAACTGAAATCTTTGGAACCAGGAGCCAAAAATAAACTTTCCCCCTTGTAAATTAATTACCTCCCATTTGGGCACAGTAACAGAAAACTAGCACATAAATTATTCACTTGAGGAGCCACTTTGTATATGAGAGGCATTAGATGCTTCTCATAAAAAGGAGATTAAGACAAAAGACTCAAATTGTTATCTGAATAAAGGCCAACTCATCTTTTCATGACCTCCTGTAGGAAGGTAGGACATTGCTTTTAGGTGGAAGGTTCTGGAATCCCTGGCAGGGACTGAAAATTATTATAATAGCAAAACTTATAAAACTTTGTGAAAACACTTCTTTCTGATTTAGGACAGAAATAAGATTTTTTTTTTTTTTTTAATGAGACAAGGTCTTCCTTTTGTAGTTCAAGCTGACCTTGAGCTCAGCCTAGAACTCACAGAAATCCTCCTGACTCTCCCTCCTGACTGTTGGGATTACAGGCGTGAGCCACCACACTGGGCAGTATGGTATTTAGTTCTGATTGCTGATGGGCATGAGTCTCCGTGCCAGGCATTGTTGTATGTGGTTACCAGGGATTGAGGCAGGACCCTTATACTTGTAAGGCAGGCACCAAAACCACTGGAGCTAAATCCCCAGCCCAGGAATGAGTTTTGTGTGATGCTTATGGTATATTTCACTTTATCTTAAAATCCTATATCATCCCCAAAACCATCTGCTTCTTAATTTATAGAAGCCAGATCCCAGGATACTTGTAAAACCTTGAAAATACTCTTCCTAACCTTTTCTAATGCACCTCTTTCTCTTTCTAGCCCTCCTACCCTCTGTCATTTCCCTCACTTTTGTCACTCATTGTGCCAGAGCTGATGAAATCTACATTCTTCCTTGGAATTCAAGACCTCTGAAAACTAGTGAGAAGAGAGATAGAAAGGGCAAAGTATAATGATTTCTTTGATGCTTACAGCCTAATTTATTTTACTCTACTTTCCTTAAGTTAATTTAGGCTCTGGAAACATTTTTCAATGCTTATTTTCCAAATACTTCCATTTTCATAAATACAAACAGAAGTATAGTCATAATTACTTTCATTTGAGTCTCAAAATGACTTTGCTTAATTCAAAGTAAAAAACGAATTTTGTTGAAAAATAACTAATGAAGGCATTCAGATTATGAAAGGGATATTATCTGAGTTCAAAGGCCTTTCATTTCCCAGAAATTGTATAGCATTTAAATTTTTTTGAGAATTTACTATATTAAGTACATATCCATTTACAGAGTCTAAAAAGAGGTAGGTTTAGCTGAGAGTCAATACTGGATCTAGGTCACTGAAATAGCAAGAGCTTGCATCTTCTAGAGCATTTATCCTTGGTGGGCAAGGTTCTGCAGTGGTTCAAGCTGCCTCTCAGCAACACGTCACTTGATGCAGCCAGAAAGTGACACTGCTTGGGAGAGCATTGATCTTATTAGAAAAGATTTTCTAAATTAAGTTTAATGTACATAAAAAAGAATTAAACAATTTTATAAGTTAAAGGCATGATATGTGTGTGCGTGTGTGTGTATGTGTGCTGGCTTTGTATTTGTTTGGAAACAAGCTAGGTTAAACTGGTGACATTTCTTTTTCCTGGACCATTCAACAACATAGAAAAAGCTATTATGTGTAGGTATAAATAGAGGGATAAAGAGTTGATAGTAAGACTGTGGCCAACAGGGCAGGGGCTTGGTGTCCTCTTACCCAGTGCTACTGTAGAAACATAGCGAAAGAACACAAGGATTTCTTCTTTCCTCTCATGCCTGTCATCTTTTGTGAGCATTGAAAGAAGTGGAAAATGGTTCATTATCTTAGCACTGGGAACTGGGTTGGGTTGCTATAATTGAGACCCAATTAATTTGTATCTCTGATATTGCTAAAAAGGTTCCATATTGCCCTGAGAAAGTCTCACAGTGGGAAACGTAGCTCAGAATTAAATATCAGGATTGTCCTGTCTTTAAAAAATAAACTTGATTTAGAGTAATGATTCTTACTCTTGGTTTCACATTGGAATCACCAAAGGAGTTTTACAAAAGGGTATTCTCAGAATGTACTGTCCTCAGTCTCTGACATAATTACTCTTAGGTGCATCCTGAACTCTGCAGAGCTTTAAAGCCCATCAGATTATTCCATCAGATTATTCCATGGTACCGTCAAAGCTGAGAATCATTGACATAGAAATAAAATCAATAATGTCAACACTGCAATTCAGCGCAGCACAGTCACTTTGCCTCCTTCTGTGTCCGTGGGGGATTTGTCCCAGGATTCTCACAAATCCTGAAATCTGACAATGTTCAATACCTTTTTTAAAATAGTGTATTATCTGCATATAATCGCCACACTGTAACACACCAGTGTTTGCATGTAAACCTCCTCCTATGTGCTTTAACTTACCTCTGGATTACTTATAATACCTAACAATGGAGATATTGTCTGTGTAACGAATTATTATATTGTTTACGAAAACATGACATGGAAAAAAGTCATGGCATTTTCTGTGCAGATGGATTTCTTTTCCATATACTTTCTGTCTGCTGTGCGTAGAGCCTGGGGTTGCCAAACCAACATATCTGTGGAGCCACCTGTATCTAGCAAGAATAAACCAGGAAGTTAGCAGTTTCTACAGAATTCAATCCTAGGGGGTGCTGTTTGTCCTGCTGCTGCAGGAGTCCAAGTGGAAATAATGCCGGCCTTTCTTCAGAAGTCTGGAAAGGGGTGAGAAGAATTCAGCAGGCAGGTGTGAGAATAAGACAGAGACACTGTGGAGTTTGGGGAAAAAAAAGACATGCTGGCTATACAATTTCCTGCCCTGTGTGCAGCTATATATATATCCCCAGTCTACCAGAATAGTACTCATTTCTAAGCAGGATTTGCTTGGGGGCTTTCCAGGAGAGCTGATGGCAAACAAATGTGAGATGTTGGCAGTGGCAGGAGACTTTGTGTCGTCTTTGTCGCAGACAATGTTTGAGAGTAGGAGAACTATTGGAAAAGTCCTGAAATTTCAGCTTCAGTATTTGATCAGAAATGATAAATTTCATTCTCTTTTCTCATGAGGATCTGTCACAGTTAAAGACCAAACAGAGGTTAATGTGTGTAGCAGAGAACAGGAGACCTGTTCCGTAATCAAGGCCTTGTTTACACATCTGCTTGTGAAGGATATGTACTCATTAACTTGCATAAAACCCTATGTGTGATAACAGCTGTCGTTTTGTGACAATGTTGATTCCACCTGACTCTATCTGCTTATCTAAGCCTCATAAAGTGCACACTTTAAAAATTAATCTCTTTCTGTGTCAATAAAAGATTAATATTCGTTATGAATTATATGGAGCAAACTAAAGTATACCTTCTAACGATTAAGAGGTCATCTCTTAAAATTTTTATTTATTTTCCTTTTGATTACTCTGTATGCATGTGCGTTCATGGTGTGTGTGTGTGTATTTGCACAATTTGTGAAATTAGGACCCTATAGTCTGCCACTGAATTCATGATAATATAGGCCTTTCTACAACTAGTTATGTATTTTTTATGAGGAAGACTTTAAATAGCGATATTATAAGTGGTTTTCTTACTGTTATGGCTTGTATCTTGCTGTCCCCAAAAGCCTCATTCAGACATAGATAGGCTCAAGAGTACTAGGATTGAGGATGTGTTGCTATCCAGCCTAGGTAATAATCTGCATAAGCTAAAGGAGCTGAAAGAAGCTGCTGAGGATCCCTCCCCTTCCCTTGTTGCTCTTGCTCTCTTTAGCTGCTAGGATCTGCTGTCTCTGTGCTACCCTGCCTTGGATCTAGGCAGTTATGGACTGAAGCCAAATAAACTATTACCCCTTTAATTTTGTGTGTCAGTTATTATGTCTCAGCAAGGAGAGAGGGGTAACTAAGACACTTGCTATCCCGTACTGTGTATAACCAAGTCTCTTTAATTAAATACTTGGCCATGAAATTGTGTAACTATTCACAGCATTCCAGTGAGCATCCCTGAACATCCCCGGTTGCTCCCTCCTCCCACAGCAGCCCTTCAGTACAGATCCATAGAGATGGAACACTGGGACATTTTAGGGATTTTAAAGCTTATTATTCATGCTGTCAAATTGCACCACAGGAAAATTGTATCAATTTTACTCAAGGTATTTACAAGAATTCTGTACTGCTTTATCATCTAAGCTTTGGGGTACTGCTATATATTAAATATTTTCACTTTAGTTTAAAATATATCACTAAATACAATTACATAGCCTTTGTATGTCTCAGTTTTATCATTTGTAAGAAAATTCTAGTAATATTATCTAGATTATAATAAATTTGTTAATATTTGTAAAGAGTTTAGAACTATGCCTTCCAAAAGTGGGACTATTCAGTTAGTATTGGTAGAAATAGTATGGACAGAAAAATAGTATCTGATTAAAATTTACATCTTTTTGTTTAATCATGAATTTGAAATTTCATCTACTTGTCTATGGATATTTCTTCTTTAAATTGCCTACTTTGCCCTCTTTGCTATTGTGGTGTTTATCCATTTATTTGTAAGAGTTCATTATACATGAAAGGTACTGTTCTCTCACTATTTAAAAAAAGTATTTGACTTCCACTTTCTATTTATGTTAATAGAAAACTTAAACATTTAATGCTAGTGGTCAAATGTTAGCAATTTCAACTTTTGTCTTAAAATGTAAAGAAGTAGCTGATACTATCATTGTTCAACAGAAACTCAAGAGCCAGTTGTCCAGTTCTTGAAAGCTATTTTACATGGTATCTATATGCACATGCTGGGCAATTCCTCCGAGACTTGAGTGCTGTCCATGTGCCTTAACCTGGTATGCCATTATTTTTGTTTCACTTTCCAAAAAGACCAAAGTTGTATTTTTTTTCTTTTAATTATAATAAAGATGTGAATAGTTCTGGGGCTTTTTAATCAGTTTCGAGTTAGTTGGCAAATGTTTAAGCTTTTGTTACAGATTTTTAGTTTTATTGTACTCTAAAGAGTAACTATGGCCTTTATAATTTGTATGTTTGTGAAACATAATGATATTTCCTTTGTGGCATAGCACATGGTCAGAATTTCTGGATATTTCTTAGAAATAGAAAAATAACATGTATTATCTTTTTAAAATTTTATTGTGATATTGGTACATTTTATACACACATCATGATCACACTCAGCATTGACAATTTGTACAGATATATGACATGACTTGATTCTCATTTTTTCCCACTTCCCTACCCACCCTACAACTCTTCACCCCCTATATACAGAAGCTTTGTTTCCCTTTTTAAAATCATTTACAAAGTGATTATATATTTGTGAATTCAGTCATACATATTTTATGCAATCCATTAGGATGGAGACAAAGGAAGGTGTAGGTCACAAAATGAACATAGTGCATCTGCACCTACTTTGTATTGATAATTAATTAACTTGGTGTTGTATTGTATTGTTAATTGATCAGAATCTTCAGATGTATGAAATGGAAATGAAATGAGGTTACACTAAAGGATATTTTGGAAAAGCCCCATGGGAGCCTGTGGCTCTGTCTGTGCCCTACCCTGCCCGCTGCAGAGGCAGAGTGTAGAGCGAGAGCCCTTCTTTAATTTGGTCTCTTTAAGTTGTCAAACACTCCAAATGCTGAGATTAAGATGTTACAGTAATGACCTTGTAGATGGATATTATTTATCTTCTATATAACATTTCCTCTTCATTGATGAGAAGATTCATTTTTTCCTTTCATCATTCCATGTGGTCTCTGTAGGATTTCACCTGTCTCTATCAGTCTTAAATATTGATTGAAGTCCCCAAACTTTTAATTTCTGTGTACAACTCTTTCCTTCCATTGTTTCTGCTTTTAATTCTGGACCTCCTTTCTCAGACACACCATTACTTAGCTGATTAACTTATTTTATTTTTTATTTTTTGGTTTATAGAGACAGTCTTGCTTTGTCATCCGAGCTGGCCCTGAACTCATATGTAGCCCAGGCTGCCCTTGAACTCAGAGCAATCCTTCTGCCTCTTCCTCCTAAGTGCTGGGATCACAGGTGTTGTGCCTGACTGTACCTAATTTAAATTTGTTATTTATTATTCAAATCAGGTATCAATGTCTCAAGAATTGTGAAAAAAAATCATCCTTCTGCTTTATCTCTGAGCTTCTACAGTTTTATAATTCTAGGTCTGCTTTTCTGCCTGACTATAGTGTCAGTAATGTGATAGTGTCATGATATGTTTCTTGGCACACAGTGAATACTCAGCTAATATTTGCTTAATTAATATAATTTTTAAAAGGTATTTGAAGATATGAAAGAAAAAGAAAATCAAAATTAATAAGACACAGATATGAAAATAAAAGTAGGTAGGTTCTAAGCTGCTTCAGAAAAGTACTTTCACTTTATTCATTAATATGTCCCCCTATTGGCAGATTTCCTAGGAGATAGGAATTTATAAGGAGTCAGTTGGTTTTCAGATTTTTAAGTAAAATATGTCTTTTATTGTATCCAATATAACTTGGATGATTTTTTAAAAAACATTTCTTCCAAGTCTATTTTAATAATCAGAGAAAGATATCTGTTTCCTCATTTGTTTTCCGTGGTATTCTTCTGGTCATTCTAAGGTCAGAAGCAGACATTTGTTTGCATTTGCTCTACATTCCAATTCTGCTAAGACCAGAAAAGGTGTTCTGTATTCCTGATTTTGCTTTCTAGTATTCCTTGATCTTGATCTCTATGGCAAGCTTCGCTAGAGTTTTCCGTCAGTCCCACATATTCACTGTCCTGTATCAAATGTGCTGTACTTTAAACGGGAAGTGGACATAATCAACAGGCTGTTCTCAGAAGGGGAAAGAATGCACTGCATCGTAGCATCTCAGTATGAACTGTAATGATACAGACTTAATAGCTATGAAATAAGTGAATGGTCGAACATGAATGTCAACACTTTTAAATGGATTGCCTTTTTTTATTGTGTGCTGCACATTTTTGTCAAGGGAATTTGATAATTATAAACTACAACAATAATGAGGTTTTGAATATTCATAGGCAATTAAAATGCCTTTGTGCATTTTAGGAGTGCCCTGTGGAAGTGTAACTCATTTTTAGAAATAACTGGGTTGTAATAATCAAATTCCCAAATATTCTGTTAAAAATAGAAGAAAGATCTAATTTGGTAATGGTTTTATATACTAGAAAGGTTGATACTTACTCAAGGTTACTAGTGGCATGCCTAACTTCTGGCAAATGAGGTCATTTTGACATAATATACACCTTGCTTCTACATCTTTGGAGGTATAGTCTAAAATATGTCCTTTTTCAGTTTTGTAGACTTCGTCACCTTATAGTAGTGTAATGACAGAGAGCTTCTGATTTTGCACAGTGTGGCAGAGACTGGCTAGCTCTCAGCGCACCCAGTTTTCCTTCTTCCCTGGAATGCAGCTGCACAGCACTTCAGCCTACATTTCCATGTGCCGGAGATGGTGAAGCTACAAGTGGCAGAACAGAGCAACCAACAGAATGAGAGGCTCTGTTTCTGCCAAGATTCTCAAAGCCATGATACCCCAATGCTTCCCCATCAGAAGATATCCTCCTATAACGGTATACTCTTTCTTACTTAACACAAAAAGCTTAGTGGCTTAAAAAACAACATGCATTTTTTTATCCCATGATTTCTGGGTATCTAGTAGAATTGGATCTTCTGCACAGGGTCTCATTGTGCAGGCCAGAATGAAGATATCGTCTTAGGCAGTGGCCTCCTCAGTGGTTGTTGGTAGAATTCAGGCCCCATAGATGTAGAACTGAGTCCATTACCTACTAGGGTATGATTTTCTTTGCTATATGGCTTAGGGTACAACATAAAAGCTTTCTTTTTCAAGGCCAGAAAAGAAAACTGTCTTGGGAAATTTAGGAAAGACTCTTATGCAAAGGAATATAATTACAGGAAGGATTGTGCCAGCATATAACCTCATCAAGGGGAGATCTCCCGTTTATAGTTGGGTAAAGTGTTGGATAGCATAGCAAAAGGCACGAAGTAGACAAGTGGGGATGTTGGGGTCAGTTTAGAACTCTGCTTGTCACAACTTCCAAACAGGAATGTGGGTGGGTGGCCATGGTGCTATTATAGAAAGATGAGGACAGTCAGAGGAAAGATTGTCCTTGACCATAAGACCATTTGACCATTATTCAGGGAAGTTTGGAGACTACTATATTCCTGCCATTTAAAAATCTCTGAGGACAATATACCCTGATTTGCTTTTGACACTTGTGACATATTTCCCCTTGTGACTTAATTTTAATAGTACTTTCTTCAACTCTTAAGGATAACTCAGTCTGGATAATAAAATGTAATCTGCAATCTATTTATAGCCCCATTGTAGAAGTGGAATAACAAAGACTGATACCATCAAATTTTACGGTGAATCTCTTTGTACTCTATTCAGTAATCAAATGTTTAATTATTTGGATTTTATATAGCAGATTTGTGTACAGAGAGAAAATGCTGTTTGGAATATCATCAAAATCAGACCCACTCTGCTTTTCTTTCTCATTATTAATTAATAATCAGACATCCTGTTTTATACACTTCAAAATCTTATAAGGTATGAGAATAAGATAATTTCTCTAATATGAGTAAATTTAAAGATAGTAAGAGCACTGAGTTGTGTCATTCAAAGTTAAAGCCCACGATGTGGTGTAGCATAGTGATCTCATCAAAATAAATATTTCTCTGCGAGCCTGCAAAGTCATGCATCCAGACCTCTGACCTTTGTAGCGTTCATCCTGCCACCCTCTGGGTCATTACTACAGCTGCCTCTAGTGGACAGGCCGTAAAGAATATGAGCAGTACAAAGAGATCAGAGACGTTAGAGAAGTCAGCACTGGTCTTCTAGAGCAGAGGAGGAATATGAACTAAACCGCAAAGATTAAATGTGTGTTGGGGGGAAGCTCAGGGTTTCATACCTACATGTAGTATTAGGGATTTTGTGACAGCTTCCTCCTGGCATTTGCAGATGCATGTTTTTCCGAGAGGGAGATAAACATGGCACATTTGGCATTTTTTTTTTCTGAGTCTTTTCTTGTGATTTATCGATATCTATTTTCTTTATCTAGTACATCATCTTGGGGAGTTGATATGTGTACTTAATGTAGCTTGTTTTTTGCTTAATTCTCTTCCTCTTCCCCACCCTTTCTCCTCCTCTACTTTCCATTTTGTCGTTTTCATTCTTGTTGATGTTATTAATTTTGTTCGTGTTTGTGATATATAAATATTGAGATTTTTTTTTAGGGTTTTTTTTTTTTTTTTTAGGTTTTTTGAGATAGGGTCTCACTTTGTGGTTCAGGCTGGCCCTGAGCTCAGCTTCAAACTCACATCATAGCAATCCTCCTGCCTCTGCCTCCCGAGAGCTGGGATTACAGGCGTGAGCCACCACGCCAGGCACTGTGGTATGTGCTACTGGTTGCTGCTGGGCGTGAGTCTCCACACCCAGTATAGGTATGTAGTTACCGGGGATCGAACCCAGGTCCTTGCGCTTGCAAGACAGGCGCCGGAACCACTGAGCTAAATCCCCGGCCCTTTTTTTTTTTTTTTT
>PVIR01046628.1:0-10177 GCA_004026965.1 Petromus typicus
AAAATGCCATGGCCATGAAAGGCACAAAGAGAGAAACATTCCCAGAATAAAGAGTACAGAGACCTGACAGCTAAACGCCACCCCTGACATCCGAGGGTGGGTCCTAGAGCAGAGAAGGAGCTGATGCTACTGAGTCTCTGTGAGGGAGGCGACAGCTGACACGTGTGTCAGCGCAGGCGTCCTTTGCCGGACTTGACTCTGGAGGGAGTTAGCAATATGAAAATTCTTTGTAATAACTCAGAAATTATTTCAATGTAGAAAATTTAAAACAAATAAATGGCTTTATTTCAGGACTATAAAAATATTTTCTTTTGTTTTCTGCTAATGAGCTTTAAAAGTATTTCAGTATTAAATCTATATTAAATTTTTGGGAGGCTGGGGATTTAGCTCTATGGTTTCAGTGCTGGTCCTGCAAGTGCAAGGTCCTGAGTTCAATTTCCAATACCAAAAAAGAGAAAGAAATTTGTTTTGTATTAATGGCCTTTTTTCTTAAAACAAAGTTAACTTTAAAAAAAATATTTATTTAAAATATTTATCACTTTCCACTATTTTGAAGAGATCCACATATACATTATGCATACACATGTATATGTGGCTATGTTTTGAATTCTCAAGTAAATGCCTATGTTTATATGTACATGTAACCACACAGTCTGTTTTAAAACCCTCAATCCATTCCATTAATAAGCCTTTCACATACATAAGAGCATTATTTTAATTCTTTTGGTTATGATTTTAATTCTTTTAAGTTTTTCTGACTGAAAAGTAATATGTGGGCCTTCTTTTCTGTCTTCTAGAGCAGTACTTGAAAGCCAGGCCTGGGGGTACATCTGGTAATCCCCATGCATGGGAGACTGGGACAGAATCCGCCTCAGGAGGCTAAGGATCACCATAACCTAGAGGACAGCCTAGACTACCCATGAGACCCTGCCTCAGAAAATAAATAAAAATAAAATATAAAACAATACACGGAGGAAAAAATAACAATGTCAGGTTCTCAAAATCTACCAGCCCTTCCCACCTTCGTAGGATTTGAGTGAGATGCAAATTTATGCAATTATTTCAGGTAAAAGTAGCTCTTAAAATACTAAATTTTCCCTCTGCCTCCAGCAATTTTCAGAGCAGCTTACATTAAATTAATTCTTCCAGAGGTAATTAGAAATTCTTGAACATATGCAAACTATATATTTATTTCTGCAGTTTTAGAAATGAAAAAAAAAAAACAACAACTAGGCAGAAGTTAAAGAAAAGCCAAATTCCAAAGCAAAGTTAACTCATGAATGACATCACATTTGCATGGCTACAGACCTGAGGGCACACCAGTCCAGTCAGAGTGAGTACAGAGTTCACACAGAAAGCCACAGTCTTTATTGTCTTAAAAATCAGCATGTAGAACTCAAACCTGCCAGAGTGGTGCATAGCAGTAGAGAAATTTCCAGATCTGGAGGAACCACGTAGACTGGAAACACTCAAATCTATGTTAAAATTCAAATTCACTGAAATTCTTGGCTGACCTGTATACTGTGTGAGCACTAGGGCAATTCCAAGGAAAAGCAGAAATAAGACAGGAAAATTAATGGAGCAAAGATTTCAGGTGCTGCTCACCCTAAGAACAAGAGTTTGCAGTGTATATCTAGGCAAATAAATGCTTCTTAGGACAAAAGTCTGTACTGGTCAGAGGAAGAATAACAGAATACAGACACTCTATAACAGTTCAGTATCTAAAGTACAATTTTAAAAATTACTGGACACAAGAAGAAACAAAAACAGACACATTTTGATAGAGTCAAGAGAAAAAGTAGCAAACAGAAGCTGACTCATGTGACCCAGATATTATGTAGGGTCCAAATTGAAAACAAAAAATTGTTTTTAACAAACAGGAAATTAGCGACCATTAAATAGATCAGGCAGACTAATATGCAACTTGAATCTCAAAAGGAGAGGAGCCAGAAGGGGGCAGAAAACACAGTGCTACTTCAGTGCATAAACTTAATTAATTCCACAATTCTGGAAAAAAAGGCCACATGCATGTTCATGTGGGAAAAGTGGGCAGAGTTATGTTTGTCACCTAATGCGGAGTTCAAACAAAAGAAAATTTTTCCAGACCTTCTTCTGAACCAAACTGTAAGTATCTGAAAAAATAATGACAACAAATTTCTCAAAACCACACTCAGCTTTATCATAGTCAGATGGCTGAGATTCCAAGATACACAATGGCTCAGCTTTAAAGATAACCAAGGTCTTCAAAAGGTCAAAAGAAATGCTACTAATATCAAATAAAACAAACAATAACACAAATGATAACTGATTTCTGATTACAAACAATGGAATACAATGCAATGGAAATTTTAAAGGGCTGGAAGAAGAAATAACCTTGAAAGTGAAGGAAAAACAGGAAAGGCAATTCAAATAAATGAAAATAATTTGTTGAGAGCAGATAACATACACGATAAGAAAGATTAAATTCTGAAAGTAAACAAGTACAAATGAAGAATACAAGAGTGGTGAAAATATAGGAAAATAGAGAAGACTGTAACACATGCCTGTTTCAAGTGAAGTCTGATGTAGTATTAGGGATTTTAGTTCACATGAGTACATCATGCATCATAAGAACAGTGTAAAAGATGACAGGTAGGAAATGAAACCATACTTTGCCCAAGCTTTTGCACTTTATATGCAATGAAACAATACTAACTCGAAGATAAATTTATAATCACATAATCACTATTACAATTGTCCAAAAGGTGAGATATAATTAAGGAGATAATGAAAAATTATACTAGAATTTTAAAATATTCACTAAAGCAAATGAAATCAAGAAAAATGGGGGGAGGGACAGATGAATCCAAATAAATGGTAGTCATAAGTATAAACATACCAACTATTCAACTCTGTGCATCTATAGGATATGCAATTTAAATATAAAAAAGAGACAACAGACTATTCAAAGACTAATTATTCAAAAATAAGAGACACATAATGACATACAACTGTAACTCTAGCTCCTCAGGAGGATAAGGCAGAATGATTTCAAGTGTAAGGCCACCCTGGCAACTTAGAAGACTTTGTCTCAAAATAATATTTTAATAAAAAGGGCAGGGATATAGTAGGTGGTAAAGCATCCCTCAGGTTGATCTCTAGTACTAAAAAGAAAAAAAAAATGAGTGGACAGGTTAATATTAGAAAAACTAGATTTCGGGCCAGGGATATAGCTCAGTGGTTCCGGCACCTGTCTTGGAAGCGCAAGGACCCAGGTTCGATCCCTGGAAACCACATACAATACTGGGCATGGAGACCCACACCCAGCAGCAACCAGTACCACACACCACAGTGCCGGGCGTGGTGGCTCACGCCTGTAATCCCAGCACTCGGGAGGCAGAGGCAGGAGGATTGCTGTGATGTGGGTTTGAGGCTGAGCTCAGGGCCAGCCTGGACTGCAAAGCAAGACCCTGTCTCAAAAAAAAAAAGAAAGGAAACAAATTTTATGTATATAGGGGGATGGTAGGGTGGTAGGGCTATGAGAAAAAATGAGAATTAAGTTGTGTCTTATACTGGTACAAATCCCCATTATGGAGTGCAATCATGATGCATATATGTAATGTACCAATAAAGATTTTTTAAAAAACTAGATTTCAAGACAAGAAATATTAACAGAGCTAAATGGGGATTTTCATTAATTCATTAGGGAAACAAAACAACTATCAACATATATAAGCCTAACAACAGAGGACCTAAACACACAAGTAAACTGATAGAACTAAACAAAAAATGTATGATTCCACTCTGAAGACCGGAGATTTTAACTTTCTCAGTAAATAACAGAGCAACTGGATAAAAATCAGTACACAGAGAGAAATAAGTGGACAAGGAAAACACAATGAGCTAGGCTTACTGCACATGTCCACGCATGCACGCACACACGCAGAGAGTGTCCCTGGGTACAACTACTCCAGACTCTACCAAAACACAGCTGCCATCTGAGATGCATCAACTGTTCTTAGGAGAGATACATTAGGATTATCTGAATAGAAATTATGTTAAGGTATTTCCTCTTCCACAATTGTGCTCTTGAACTGTATTGAAATTCCAACCCTGTTGTTCTGTGGCACGTAATACATAATCAAAAAGCAAACACATTCTTACTAACACCAAACTGAGAAAAAAAACAAACAGTAAACTTTTAAAACTTTCAAAAACAAAACCGTATAAACCCAAGATTCATATAAAACCACATTTTACTTTGTAACTTACTTATATATTTGGTAACTTGTCCTAATTTTCAGTCCACCTTTGATAAAGTTGATCATATTTTCATCCTGAAAATAATTAACAATTAGAGACCTCAGTAAAAAATTATAATCTGTCCTGTCCTGACAGTTGCATATTTAATTAGAAAAAACATAAATAATAAATAATAATATAAATAATACTTAAATTATGCAAGATGTATCACGTACAGGTACAAATTCCCTATGATGAATGTTATTATGTATAGCTAAAATGTACCAATAAATGTTTTGCTTCAAAAAATAAATAAAGTAAAATGGATACATTCGTCTTGCTTTATATTTAAAATGCCTTTTTTGTTGTTGTTTTTGTTTTTTCTTTTTGGTGGTACCAGGGATTGAACTCGGGACCTTGCTCTTGCCAGGCAGGCATAGCGCCACTAAGACACATCCTCCACCCTGTTTATGTTGCTTAAAAGTTATAAGACAAAAAAAAAAAGAAAATATTTTTAAATCATTGCATTCTTTCATATTTCTGAGGAAGTAATCTCACTGATCAGGGACCCAGCGAAGTTCAAACCCACATGTCATTATTCACTGACCGATTTTCTTCTGGTTCCAGCAGAATCTGAAACAGCTCACTTTAATGATCCAAGGCCAAACTTCCCCACCCCAACATTGTGAGCCAAAGGGACTACTTCCAGGGTAGATGGGCAGGCAGTCTATTTTCATTCGCACACATTTCCAGACCAAAAATACTTGGTCTGAATACTAAACTGGTTTGACCACTGAAATGATTGTCACTGGTTCACAGTTCTGTTTTACTGGTGTTGGAGGAGGAAGTCACTATTTCTTTTTGCCTGATGGTCAAGACTCAACTATAAAATTGAGGCAGCCAGTCTAGATGAAAGGCAATTGCAGAATCAGCACTCTGAATTTCTTAATAAATAATATATCTATAATTAAATAACTACTTAGAGAAGGTCATCCTCATAGTGCTAATGGAGGCAGACCAGTGTTCCACACTTCCTAGGAGCTTTCTCTAGTCTATTGATATTGGAAAGATTCCTTTGTGTTTATTTCCCATGCACTTGAACATCTTTTCAAAGCAAAAGAAAAACAGGGCCGGGGATATAGCTCAGTGGTTCCAGCGCCTGTCTTGCAAGCGCAAGGACCCGGGTTCGATCCCCAGTAACCACATACAATACTGGGCGTGGAGACTCACCCCAGCAGCAACCAGTACCACATACCACAGTGCCGGGCGTGGTGGCTCACGCCTGTATTCCCAGCACTAGGGAGACAGAGGTAGGAGGATTGCTGTGATGTAAGTCTGAGGCTGAGCTCGGGGCCAGCCTGAACCACAAAGCAAGACCCTGTCTCAAAAAACCTTAAAAAAAAAAAGCAAAAGAAAAACAAAATTCACTTTACTAGTTTTATTAGCTACTTAAATATTTAACATTCCAACTACTGTGATGAATCAGCATGTCTATGGCATACCACCCTGAATACCTCCTATCTTGTCTGATCTCAGAAGAATCAGCAAAGACTCAATGTGTTACTCAAATGTTTATCTTCTTCTGTTAAGCGATCTCATAATTGCACAAATTTCAATATTGGTCAGGAAATAATGTCTTCAGAGCTGGGCATGATGGCACACATGTATAATCCCAGCACCTAGAAGACTGAGACAGGAGGATCTCTGAGAGTTCAAGGCCAGTCTGGCATACATAGTGAGTTCAAGGTCAGTCTGAACTACATAGTGAGACCTTACCTCAAAAAACAACAGCAGGGCCAGGGATTTGGCTCAGTGGTTCCAGCATCTGTCTTGCAAGCACAAGAGCCTGCATTCATTCCCCAGTAACCACATACAATACTGGGCGTGGAGACTCATGCCCAGCAGCAGTCCGCACCATACACCACAGTGCGGGCTGTGGTGGCTCACACCTATAATCCCAGCACTCGGGAGGCAGAGGCAGGAGGATTGCTGTGATGTGAGTTTGAGGCTAAGCTCAGGGCCAGCCTGAACTATATATAAAGTGAGACTCTGTCTCAAAAAAAACAAACAAAAATAACAACAGCAAAAATGAATTTCTTCACTAGACCACAATCTGACTCTAATAAGGGTATTTCATTTCATGATTCACTGAACCTTTACTGAATGTCTTCTATACCACGGGCTTTAATGTAAAAACAAACAAAAGCAATGCAGTGTGCACAGGGGTGAGGCATGCACGAATAGGAGCATGGACAGGGCCAGAAAGGCCCCTGGAAAACACCAAGCTTAAAGCACAACACATGACTGGAAGGAGCCGGATCAAGGCAGCAAAGCAGAGGTGAGCACCACAAGAAGAAGAGCTCAGGTGGTGAGGCCAGCACGCTGCAGTGTGCCCGGCTCTGCGTGTCACACAGCCATCCTGCTGGGGGAGCTCTGGGAGGGAGGGGCCCCAAGGAGGAAAGCCCTCCCCACCGCTCGTGGACAGCACCGCAGGCGCACAGGAGCGGGGCGCACAGGAGCGGGGGCGCACAGGAGCAGGGCGCGGGGCTGAGGGGAGGCGCCAGCTCTGTTCAAGACATCTTCCCCACCTGCGCTATTCTGACACAGATCACTGCTGCAGCACACAAGGACAAGGCCGGAGTCCCGCTTCTGACAGGGTCCCCGGGGGCAGAATGAGGAACGGTGCGAGGTAAAAACAACTTAGGGGCAGAGTCAGAGGCTCCTCAGAGTCTGGTCCAGGAAAAAGCTGGCAAGCAGCTCTGCAGAACGAGTCAGAGAGGACGCGAGGAGACAGAGCTGCGAACTGTTACAGACAGAGAAGCATGGATATGGAAACGACCAGGCCGGGGGATGATGGAGTGAGAAAAATCACATCGGTCCACACATTCATGTCAAGTCACCAGATAAAAATAAGTTTTTAAATCTAAGATTTGACTGTCAAATCCCTTTTAGGAAAACAAATCAGAAAAAACTTGGGACCACTGTGACCAGCAGAATGATGTGCTGGTCTACGCCATGACGGTTATTATCAATCAGCCTGTACACAAGGCCTTAGGGACACCACAGCAACTCAGTTGTACTAACCAGAGTCCAACTTCAAGGTTAGAAAGAGAAGCCACTCTCAAGACCACTGCCCCACTCCTGCCTCCTCGCCATCTCGACCCAGCCTGCAGTCACGCACCACACGAGGTGCCACATGGACACCCATGCTTCCCAAGTTCTGCAACATGCAACAAGGCAAGGTGACCAGTGTAACCACTGAAATTAAAGTGCCTCATGAACAAGTCTACTGCTTTGTCCGGTGACTTTTTAAAACTCTTCTTCCACAGGGGAATGAGAACAGAGAGAGGGGATAAATAAACGCTACGGGATGTATGAAAGCGCGCCTGCCTACGCTCGCATGGCTGCAGCCACAGGCCAGGGCGGAAGCGCTGTGGCTAGGAGCCTGCTCCGCCCGCCACTCCTGCAAGCCGTGCACATTGGGGTTACCTCAGAGTCCAGAAAGCGGCTGAGACTAGGGGTGGCAGCTGCGAGGCGATTTCTATAGAAGTGTAAGTGACTCCAGTAGACTAAAAATTTGCAATAGACTCCATGCATTTGAATACGAATAAAGCTCTCTTGATTCTTTTATCAGCAAAAGTATATCACAAAGTAACAAGTAGTTTCCATCTCCACTCTTTTTTTTTTTTTTTTTGAGACAGAGTCTCGCTTTGCAGTTCAGGCTGGCCCTGAGCTCAGCCTCAGACTCACATCGCAGCAATCCTCCTGCCTTTGCCTCCCGAGTGCTGGGATGACAGGCGTGAGTCACCACGCCTGCCACTGTGGTATGTGGTACTGGCTGCTGCTGGGGTGAGTCTCCACGCCCAGTATTGTATGTGGTTACCAGGGATCGAACCCGGGCCCTTGCGCTTGCAAGACAGGCACCGGAACCACTGAACTAAATCCCCGGCCCCTCCATCTCCACTCTTAAATCAAAAGCACTAGGGCACCAACAGAACGAGCCCCTGGGCTCTATGCAGTACTTTAGGCACTGCCAATTCTAAACCAATGACCATTACCTGCACAAATGTGAGCGCGGCTTTCTGCAGGAGACACTCGGCGTAACAGACTTCGGCATGCATTTCCTCTATTAAAAATAAACAAATTATGTTAGGGAGAACCCAACATCCACAGAAATTGCTCTGAAATGTTCAGAAGACTGGTAGATAAATGAGCCCAAGGCAGACCTGAAAGCCTAGACTGCCTCGGGGCTCCCAGTGAAGGGGGACGACCCAGGGCTCCACTGCTCCCACTGAAGGGGGACGACCCGGGGCTCCACTGCAGCAGGACTGCAGTGCGTGAGACACTCAGGAAGGCCTCACTGGTCCCGCTCAGACATAATGGCAGAGAATCAAATTCACTCCCAAGAGAATACCAAAACTGAAACCCCATTTAAAAAGGAAGGGAGAAAAGAAGGAAGATAAGACCCCAAAAGAAAACCATGGTGGCCCATGGCTATAATCCCAGCACACAGGAGGCTGAGGAAGGAGAACTGCCGCGAGTTCAAGGCCAGCCTCAACTACACAGCAAGACTCTCAAAAAAAGAAAAAAACTTAAACAAAAAAGACATCAATAGAAGACAGAGCTACTTTTTAATAGTCATGTGAAAAACTTAATAAACACTGAAAAAAACCTACATTACATTTATGAATTCTGGTTCTAAACTATGAAGGTTTGGGTACCCCAGCAAAACTACACACAGCAGCAAGTCTCTAGGGCTCCCTGGAAAAGCACCGCCCTCCTGCCCAAGTCAGACCCTGCAGACCACAGACAACTGGACAGTCCGCACCGCCCGCTAGCTGCAGTGCACCTGATCACTCAGGCAGAGCCCAGGCGCAGGGTGCACCCCACGCACATGCAGTGGCCTGACGCACAGGCCCAGTCTCCTACAGTGTGTGTGCAGACGGCAAGCAGACGAGCCCTAGCATTTGTGCATCAGAAAAGCCAGCAGATCCACTTTCCCCACGGGTGCAAGCGGGTGTGCGGTTGAGGAGATAAGCCTGGAGGGGCTCTGCCATGGACGCGCTGCAGGGCCTGGCCCGAGCTACGCTCTCTCCCCCTGCTGCTTTCATTTATAAAACCCACCAATAATGTCAGCATTTTGCAGGTGAAAGATTACGTAAGGCACTGTACACAGCCAGCCCCCGATAAACATCGGCTATGAGGGTCGCTGCCCTCAGCCCACGACGGGGCTTTCTGATAAAAGCGGACAGTAGAAACATTTTCACAGCAAGTAACTGACGGAAAAACTGCGCATGTCTGTGTCTCACTAGAACTGTTGTTAATCAAACCAGGTAAGAACATTTTCTTTCTTTCATTTACACACACACGACCATCTGGCTCTCAAATATGGGTTCAACCTCTTACCTGGCTCTTATTCCAAACATTCACTTCACAAAGAAGCAATTAAGCACCTACGACGCCCACAAACGTGCTCACAGCCAGGGCTAACCCCTGCCAGGAAGAACCTGAGGGTGCCGGCTCCCTGCGCACGGCTGCCCGGCAACACGCGGTCGCGGCCACCGTCCTGGGCCCCTCCGGGCTCACCTCCCGGCTCAGGGTCTCGCCTTTCTCATCATGTCCAGTGGGGTCCAAACCAGAGTGTCTAATCTCACTGAGTTGCCTGAGCAGCCTCGCCGGAGCGAGAGCTCTGAAAGTCGGCTGGGAATAGACGCCACTGCAGAGGAGCTGAAGTCGGCCAGCAGGAGCACAAATGCGGAGCAAGGAAGCCCAGGGCTCCTCGGGGACAGCAGCGGGCACCCCTGGCTGGGAGAGGGCACCGAGGCTGGCAAAGTCAGCTGGGGCTAAGGTGTGAGTGACTGACTCAGCAGGCCTCGCTGAGATCTGAGCAGAGGATGAAGAAACCAGGGGAAGAGTGTGACATAAAGAGTCAGCACAGAGGACAGGACAAGAAAGC
>PVIR01046629.1:0-10010 GCA_004026965.1 Petromus typicus
CTCTGACCAGCCTGTAACCCTCAGTAGACACTACAGAGTTATAAACATTACAGCATCCTGATGTGGTCCTGAAACAAACTTTTATACTTGAATGTGGAGACAGCACATTAGTTTTATTGTCTCCACTCTGGAATAGATAAGCTGTAATGAAAGAATAGAAGGTCCCAAAGGTAACTTCAGAGAATAAGGACAGTACACTTGGCTGGGAGTAGGTGTTTGACAGTGCGTACTTGAAACTGTGTCTAGAGCTACAAACTGGAATGCACAAGCTGATCGTGTTGATAGCCTTAAAGCTGTTGTGACCTTGTACATGAATCTTCTGCCCAGTTTCCTTCCTCTTATCAGAGGTGACAAAACATGCAGCTGAAGAGTGACTAGGAAGCCAGATCTCAGTTATTAAGAAAACCATTTTTAGGCTCTCTGTCCAGGGTGTCTTTCTGTCCTGCAAGGGCTACTGAGTCTTAGAAGTTTTCTGTTCTCACAGTTGCAATTTTAAGAAAAAGAATGATCAATAAATGGTGTTTTACAATAAAATCTTTTGATATGCCTGGAAAAAAAGGTGGAGATGTAGTTCATTCAGTGTTAGAATATTTGACTAGCATGTGAGAGGTCCCGTGTTTAACCCCAGCACCACAAAAAGAAATTTTTTAAAGAAAGAAATTAAAAACATTACAAACAACTCCCAAAAGCTCCAGACCATATGATATAATGAAAAGGGCATTGGACTGGAAGACAGAACACTTGAGCCATGGAACTGCGCCTCCTAGTGGTGATGGGAACTTTGCCTCTCCTGTCTTCAGCCTCCTCTGTGACACCAATCTGTTATGCAAGATTAGCTCAGGCTATAATGATTCCTCCAGCTCACTGGTTAGCACAGTTGTGTAGAGAAGTCCTGAGAACTGAAGCTCCTCGGAATCCAGGCAAATAGTTACAGTCCAAAGAAAAGCCATGGCTAGAGTGGTGGGACACAGCTATAATCTCAGCATTTGGAAGGCTGAGGCAGGAGAATCACCCTGGTTCAAGGCCAGCCTGGATTACATAGTGGGTTCAAGACCAGCCTGGATTACATAGTAAGACCTGGTCTCAAAAAATCAAAAACAAAAACAGAACATCCATAAGTATATTTCTAAAGCCAAGTGACCCCTTCTTCTGTGAATGCTTTAAACAGGAGGAAGAACCAGTGAATGGGTTCAGTTATTGCCAGGCCGACTTTTCTATCCTTCCCTGGAAGCCCCTGCTTTTCATCCCTGGATGGTGCTCAGCCAATGGCAGTTGTTCAAAAAATATTAGTTTCCTCTTTCCTTAACCCACACTGTTTGATGTAGACCAGAGAGATCCTGTGCTTGCAAGATGAACAAACTTGAGGCTTTGTGAAGTAACATTCCAAAAAGTATTTTCAAATTTGTAAATATGCTTACCATATGTGACAGTCAGCTCTCTGTTACTATAACAAAATCCCTGAAATCACCTACTTAAAAGAGGAAATGTTTACTTTGGCTCACAGTTCCAGTCCATGATGGGTTGACTTAGTTGCTTTGGGTCTGCAGTGAGGCAGAATGGCATGGAGAGGAGCATGTAGTGGAGCAACGTGCTCACCTCATGGCATCCAGGAAGCAAAAAGAAAGAAAAGACACACTCTAGTGACCTAACTTCTTCTCATGAGGCCTTACTCCTTAAAGGTTCTACTACCCTCCAACAGTACCAGGGACGGAGCCTTTAACCCATGGTCTTTGGAAGACATTTATCACAACCATAACATCAAAGCAAAGTGCTTCCTCACCCTCAATCCTGGCTCACTTGGATATGGCTCTCGACTTCTCAGAAGGATGAATGGGAGACACTGGCCAAAGACACTGCAAGTTTGGCTCATTTAAGTCAGACAGAGCTGAGTGAATGCAGACAGTGTACATCCTCTGACAGTCAGATTGTGCGTGCCTAGTGTGCACACAGACTACCTGGGAATCCCAGTAACATCCAGATTCTGATTCAGTGGCTGGGGAAGGCCCGAGGTTCTGCATTTCTGATTAGCTCCCAGGATCGGTGATGCTGCTGGTCAGCAGACCACCTCTGTGTTTCATAAGCATGCCCACCTTTGTTGTGCTTCACCACAGTATCCTCTGTTTTACAGCTGAAGAAACTAGTTGGATAGGGGAAGCTCATATAGCTTGGGTGGCAGAACCGAATTTAGTCCATACTCTTTCTGACATACTTCAAACCTAATCTTGTCCCCTTGGTGACCCCTTCCTGGTGTCTGGACTCTTCAGTAAGCACTGCCCAGCCTTTGGAGCTGACCTTTAATTTCTGCCCCCACAGACCCCCACAGTCAGTGACAGCAGACACAGAGAACAAAGAAGTGGCCAGGATCACATTTATCTTCGAGACCATCTGTTCCATGAACTGTGAGCTCTACTTCATGGTGGTAGGTTTCCCTTTCTTTACTGGCGATGGGGCTTCCCGGGGAGGGCAGGCCCCACCTGCCCCAGTGGGAAGTCAGCACAGTGGATACCTGCTTGTTAGGAGAGAGGGCCTGAAGTGACCCTTGGGGACCACACAGTTCCATGTGGATCTTACCAACTGGGATAGCCTGCAGAATGGCAGTGGATCGGGTACCTCCATTCCCTTCAGCCATCACTTCCTCACTTTTCTGTCCTGGGTTCAGGGAATGAATTCGAGGACCAACACCCCTGTGGAGACATGGAAAGGTGCCAAAGGCAAACAGTCCTACACCTACATCATCGAGGAGAACTCCACCATGAGCTTCACCTGGGCCTTCCAGAGAACCACACTTCACGACACGGTGAGTTTCTCCTCTTCCACAGACCCTTGACTTCCACAAGGGGCCAGGTGACTGCCGGCATAAGCTCATGTATGAATCCAAGCCTTAGAATACAGTAGTTCAAAGGATCTTAAGGAGTCTGGAGAGAAGTGCCTACTGTGGGCCTCTGAGGATCATCTAGCCTCCGGGGAGGACACCACTCTATGGTCGCCCTCAGTCAACTGGTTCTTGCAATCCCAACCCATGGTGCAGTCAGACCTTTTGTTTTTAGTTGTAACAACTCTACTTTCATTAAATCAATACAGGTTTATTATAGAAAAGTTAGAAGATAAAATAGATATAAACAAAACCAAGAAAATCTGTCAAAATTATAATAACCAGAGAGCCTACTTAATATATGATGTACCCCCAGTACTGTCCTTATAGTCCAATGTAGTCCACAAATACATGTTTTTCTCCCCCATTATAAATACAAGTTTTGCTTTATTCATATAAATGTATCTACTACCTATTTTCCCCATGGTACTTAATATCTTTACACATAATTTACAGTTGAGTTAGCTTTCCTTTAAAATGACACATAAAGAGTTATTCCAAATGAGTTAAAAGAAAAAGCCATTTCCAACATTTTTCTCCAGTGCCACAGGATAAAACATTAAGAAGTACATTGCTTTGCTATGTCCACTGTTGCAGCTAACTAAGGCCTCGCCCCTCTCCTCTTTTATTACTTTGTCTCCAGGGCAGAAAGTACACCAATGATGTGGCCAAGATCTACTCCATCAATATCACGAATGTCATGGACGGGGTGGCCTCCTATTGCCGTCCCTGTGCCCTGGAAGCCTCTGACATGGGCTCCTCCTGCACTTCCTGCCCTGCTGGTTACTACATCGACCGAGATTCTGGGATCTGCAACCCCTGCCCTCCTAACACAGTCCTGAAAGCTCACCAGCCTTATGGTGCCCAGGCCTGCATACCCTGTGGTCCAGAGACCAAGAGCAACAAGGTGCCAGAAGTCTGCTCTGCATCCTAACCTTGTCCCCCTGGATGGCTGGCTCAGAGGGTGCCGGGTCCTGGATGGGCTTCTTGAAGGGCTAATCCCCAAGGACTCCCCCATCTCACTTCCAGGTTGGCCATGAGTGGTGAGTTCTTACCAATAGGGTAGGGTTTCCCTCAGTCATGGACGAACCTCGTCTTCATTGATAGTAAGGGGGATCAGTGACCAGTGTAGACCAGAGTGTTATTTGTATCTGTACAGAGACCCAAAGGGAAGGAATTCAGCTTAGTCCAGTCCAACCTGTTATCTGAGTTTGTCCCCTTTCCTTTGGGAGCATAACCCAACTTCTGCAGGGACATATAGTTAGCCGGCATTGCTGTCTTCTACCACAGTGGCTCCTCAGCTTAACAGATACAAAGATTCCCCTGTAAGATGGAAAAATAGTACTTTCCATTCCATATATAGTGGAGAAAGTATGTACAACTAAAAGGTTTTAAATATTCATTAATGCTTCTAAATGAATTTGCATTTCACTGATCACAACCACATAGATGTACATAAAATATTATACTTTTGGGCCAGGAATTTAGCTCACTGGTTCTGGTGTCTGCCTGGCAACCATAATATCCCAAGTTTAATTCCCAATAACCACATACCACAATGCCGGGGATGGTGGCTCATATCTGTAATCTCAGCACTCGGGAGGCAGAAACAGGAGGATTGCTGTGAGTTTGAGGCTGGCCTGGGCTACCTAGTGAGTTCAAGACCAGCCTGAACTACAAAGCAAGACCCTGTCTTAAAAAAAAAATAAAGAAGTTTCTAAAAAATATTATATTCTCAGGCATGATGGCAGGTGCTTGTAATCCCAGCACTTGGGAGGCTGAGGTGGAAGGATCACCTCAAGTTCAAGGCCAGTCTGTACTACATAGTGAGTTCAAGGCCAGCCTCAAACCGCCCCCCCCCACCACCAAAAATTACAATTGCTGCAAATCTACTCAGATTAGCTGTGGGCTACTTGTGCCAATCCCACAAAGTACCCTGGACCTTTGCCACAGCCATCTTTCCCTGGAGCTCCCTCTACTGCAAAGCATGGGAATAGCAGTCTATAAGGCTGCCACTCAATAGCAATCCTACAACCCAACAGGGAATAAAGCCCAATTCCGAGTTGTTTCTCGCAGAGAAGCTGAGAAAAAAGTAGGGTTCGGCGAACTTTAAATTGCTGGGGGGGGGCACTGGTATGTGAAGGTAGATAGAGTTTCTTTCTTGCATCCTGAGCATCTTTAATTTAGTTAGTGCTTCATTGTCCACTTGAAAGTAAGAAAGGGCAGTGGCATCCCGGATGGACCGGATGCAGAGTGCTTGCCAGTATGCGCAAGGTTCTGGATTCAGTCCTCAGCACTGGAGAAAAAGCAAAGAGAGATTCTCCAAAGAATACTGAGATTTATTTGGGAATATCAGAACATCGCAATGGGAATATGCACACCACAATAAACTAAGTGCATATTCCAAGAGTTTGAGACAAGAAGTTTTGGTTTTTTTGGTTTTTTGAGACAGGGTCTCGCTTTGTGATTCAGGCTGGCCCTGATCTCACAATGTAGCCCAGACAAGTGTAGACTCACAGCAATCCTCCTGCCTCTGCCTCCCAAGTGCTGAGATTACAAGCATGAGCCACCACGCCCGGCAAGGAGACATTTTTAAAGACAAAAATGAAGAGAATTACATTAGATATTTCAAAATAATAATCCTTGGCTGTGTCACCATGATTAACAATAAGAGTGGTATCAGTCCAAAGCTGAACCAGCACTTGCTGGGCAGATGTCCTTGTAGAAGTACTTTTTGCATGAATTTGTGATGACCTTTGTGCAGGCTGGTGATGCTGGCACAGTCCCTTGTGATAGCTCCTGGCCAGCAGCCACAGGTAAGAACCCTACTTTCGTGGTGGGGGATGTAGCTCAGCGGCACAGCACCTGCCTGGCAAGCATGAGGTCCTGAGTTAGATCCCTGGTACAAAAAAAGAAAAGAAAAGAAAAAAAGAGGAGAAGAACCCTTCCTTCCTTCAGGCTCATTCGTCGTACATATGCCAATTCAAATCATGAGCTGCAGATCCTCTCTCTAGTGCCTCACTTCTTCTTAATGTCCATCCCAAGTCGTTTCTCCCTCCTCTTGCACCCCATTTGGTCTGGAATGGGGTGGGAGGAAGTCTGCCACTCTCTGCTATGACACCTCAAAGCCCAGCATGGCCAGCTGACTTCACCAGACTCCTTTTCCCTCAGATCCACTCTCTCTGCTACAATGACTGCACCTTCTCACGCACCACCCCGTCCAGGATCTTCAACTACAACTTCTCAGCTCTGGCGAACACGGTCTCTCTGTCTGGAGGGTCAAGCTTCACTTCGAAGGGGCTGAAGTATTTCCACCACTTTACCCTGAGTCTGTGTGGGAACCAGGTAGGGTGTGCGAGCTGATAGTGAGAACTGAAAAAGATGCGTGCCAGGAGAAAGCAAAGTCCTTGAGGATTTTAAGAAGGGATGGAGGTCAAAGCTTTTAAAAATGACTTTGGTTCTTCCTGAGGACTTTTTACCCTAAAAGTAAATAATCTAGATAATAATGTGTAGGTGAATAAAAATGTTTAAAACAAGGTGTTTCTGAAAACTTTTCTCCCAAAATGGATCCAAACTCCAAAGGCAGACATGGAGGTGATCCCACCACTGCGAAGAGTGACTAATTCTACGAGCCCTGATCAGCAGTGGGGAGTCTGGAAGGGAGCGTCTAGGACAGTGTTTGAGAACCTTTTCCTTCTTTATGGTACCGGGAATTGAACTCAGGACTTTGCACTTGCCAGGCAGGTGCAAAATCACTGAGCTACAACCCCGGCTCCTTAGAGCTTTCAGGGATACAACCAGCTATGGCACCCGTGCCCCAGGTTCGCCATCACTGATGTAGGTCATTGAGTCTGTGACTCAGTGTCACATGGTGGCTATCACAAAAGCATTGGTGTGCTTCTGCAGAGAATATGTCAACGAATAAAGGAATTTGTGAAAGATTACATATGGGTATCTGCCTTATTTTAAAAAGTCTTTGAAGAAATTAAAAGTGAATCCTCAGAAATAACAAGTAGTGGTAACTCAGTAAAGAAACTGGAGAAAATAAGCCCCATGTAGTGAAAATTCCATCCCTTAAACTGGGAGAGAGGCGACAGTAGGGAATTTGGGGTATTGTCTCTTATTTTCTTTCTTGGCTCTTTGATCATTTCAGAAATATTCTGTATGGTGTTCAGTTCAAAGACTATTTTATTATAATGTATAATATTCTTGCTGTTCTCAAGTTCTTCATCTACAAAAATCCAGAAAAAGGCAATGGGTGCCAGACTTAGATGCATTTGTAGTAAAATTAGTAACACCAGAACTACCAAGCTATACCTAGCCCACTTAAACTTAAAATATTGAACAAATGGTTTTATATTAGCAAACAAGTTATATATTGATATTCCATAAACTTAACCTTCTTGAAGGGACAAATATTTCCTTTCTCATAAAAGTCTAAGGAAAAAGTCAGTCAATATATATATATATATATATATATATATATATATGAGTAAACCAGCTGCTGAAGGCCCATTGGAATGTGTGTTTATGTAGGGGTGTGTGTATGTGTGTGTGTGTGTGTGTGTGTGTGTGGATGTAGGGCTGTGTGTGTGTGTGTGGATGTAGGGGTGTGTGTGTGTTGATGTAGGTGTAGGTGTGTGTGTATGTGTGTGGATGTAGGGATGTATGTGTGTGTGGTTGTAGGGGTGTGTGTGTGTATACACACATGGGAGGCACCAGAAACTGAACTCAGAGCTTTGCACTTTCCAGACAAGAACTGTGCCACTGAGCTACATCCTCAGCCCTACATATTTCCTTTTAAAACTGGAAAGGGCTCTCACTGCTCTGTGTTAGGGGACTAGTCATACAGTCTGTTTTAACTGTTAGAAGTCTGTCTGGAAAGTGCTTCTGAAATAAACATGGCAGAGTCAGAGTACTGGAGGGGATGCAGAGGAGTGTGAACCGGGCCAGATGTGTAGTCAAACATCCCCCGCTTCTGAGATGTATTTCACATTCCAGTTTCTGTCCAAAAAATGAATTAAGAGGGCTGGGGATTTAGCTCAGTGGTTCCAGCACCTATCTTGCAAGTGCAAGGACCAGAGTTTGATCCCCGGAAACCACATACAATACTGGGTGTGGAGACTCACCCCAGTAGCAACCAGTACCACACACCACAGTGCCAGGCGTGGTGGCTCATGCCTATAATCCCAGCACTCGGGAGGCAGAGGCAGGAGGATTGCTGTGATGTGAGTTCAAGGCTAGGCTCAGGGCCAAACTGAACTACAAAGCGAGACCCTGTCTCAAAAAAAAACCCAAAAAGAAATAAAAAATGAATTAAGGTAAAGATGCACCTTCAACTGGTGGAACTGGCAGATCAGAACTCCAATTTCACTCTTTTCCTCATAGAGGATTTCCAGATGACTTTAAGGAAATAAAAAAATGTTGTGGTCCCCTGAATCAGGATTCCAAAAGCTAGGATGTGTAGGTCTTATATTAGCTGTTTTTAAAAATGGAAATGTCTTGTCACTTGTCATTAGACAAGACACGGGATGAATTGTTCTATTGTAACATAACATCAGAAGGCTGAACTTGTAGATGTGGGGAAAAAAGGTTCCCTGCCTATTTTTAGAAATTCCTCTGTGACCATTTGCTTCTTCCCACACCTTCTCCCTGCCCTGTCCCCAATCAGGGTAAGAAAATGTCCGTGTGCACTGACAATGTCACTGACCTCCGGATCCCTGAGGGTGAGTCGGGTTTCTCCAAATCCATCACGGCCTACGTCTGCCAGTCCATCATCATCCCCTCAGCGGTGACGGGGTACAAGGCCGGGGTATCCTCGCAGCCCGTCAGCCTTGCTGATCGACTTGTTGGTGAGTAAGCCAGCTGCACTGGGCTCAGTGGGGTCTGTGTTTATGTAGGTGTGTAAGAGACAAAGGCAGCCAGCCAAGAGGTAACCTCAGCAGAGCCCTCTCCCGAGCTCTGTTTTCGGTTTCATCTTTGACAAACCTTTCAGGGGGCTCTGATGAGATGAAGTAAGCTTGGATGTTGTCAGGCAGGGAGAGAACTTATGCAGCTGCGCACTAACACTGCTCCTGAGAACTGACCAGGAGCCTCTAATTCTGCAGGGGTATCAACAAATATGACTCTGGATGGAATCACTTCCCCAGCTGAACTTTTCCACCGGGAGACCTTGGGCTTACCAGACGTGATCTTCTTTTTTAGGTGAGAGACCAGCCTAATGCAAATGAAACCCGGGACTCTTCCACAATGTCTATCACATCCCTCCCTCTAGCCACATCCCACTATCAAGCCAGAGCATGTCTGAGGTCTAGCAGATCTGCCCAATCACGACAGAAGGCTGGTTGTCCCCTGATCCTGGGCATGCTGGGAGGCAGGGAGAAATACTGGAAGAGCTACATAAACTTCTGTGCCATCCTAAAAAGGCCCCAGTGTCTACTAGCCTTGCCTCTTCTTGGCCAAAGCACTTCCCCCTTGACTAGATCTCCCCATCTCTCTCTCCATGAATAGACCAAATCATGTGTTTCCAGGTCAGATCAACCACCGACTTGCCAGCGAGGGAATTCTTCCATGTTGACTTTACGTAATGGCTCCCTAATAACACAGTGGGTAACATCTCACCCCATGGGGCTGCCTTTCTCTGCAGGTCCAATGATGTGACTCAGTCCTGCAGTTCCGGAAGATCAACCACCATCCGCCTCAGATGCAACCCACTGAAAATCGCTCCCGGAAGCTTGTCACTACCCAGGTAATCCTTACAAAGGGATGTGGCTAAGGCCATATTCTCCCTGCAAGAGCCGGAGATTACTGAGAAAGAACAAAATTTGAATCATTTCTACTTAAATGGACATACCTTGAGGATATCCTCATAAGTGAAATAAATAGGGCACAGATAGGTACATATCACATCTTTTCTCTGGTATGAGAAAATAAAGATGTAATGAGTCCTAGCATTGTATGTTATATATTGTGAAATAGAAAATGCTCAATGTAAAATAGGGTGAAGGGGGAAAATGTTGAGATTGTAACAAAAAAGTAAGGAAACAAATTTTATGTATATGGGGGGGTGGTAGGGTGGGTAGGGCTATGGGAAAAAATGAGAATTAAGTTGTGTCTTATACTGGTACAAATCCCCATT
>PVIR01046630.1:0-10178 GCA_004026965.1 Petromus typicus
AATCGCTGATTCTAAAATCCATTTCTTTTAAGGTTTTTTGAGATAGGGTCTCACTTTGTGGTTCAGGCTGGCCCTGAGCTCAGCCTCCAACTCACATCACAGCAATCCTCCTGCCTCTGCCTCCCGAATGCTGGGATGACAGGCGTGAGCCACCACGCCCGGCACTGTGGTATGTGGTACTGGTTGCTGCTGGGGTGAGTCTCCACGCCCAGTATTGTTATGTAGTTACCAGGATCGAACCCTGGCCCTGCGCTTGTAAGACAAGCGGTGGAACCACTGAGCTATATCCCCGGCCCTAAAATCCATTTCTTTATCTTTCTATATATACTGGGGCTATCAAGGAAAGATTTTAATGTATCTTGCCACGTTCTGAAGATGCAGATGTGAACCATGAGTAGAAAGTCAGGCAGATGCAACTAGGGGAATTGTCAGGTGTATAAGCACAGTACTCTCTGGGATGTCAGTAGGGATGCACTGATCAGGACCAGTTACCCAAGCAGTCATGCCATGCTGGTAAAAATAGGGCATTTCTGGACTGCCGCAGAATCTATACCTTGAGAAGCTCTTTCATCCAGAAATCAAAACTTGAAGCTCTTGGTTAGATTATGAAAAATTCTTTTTTTTTCTTTAAGACAAGGCCTCACTGTGTAGTCTAAGCTGGCCTTGAACTCCCAATATAGCACAAGCTGGCCTCAAACTTGTGGCAAGCTCCTGCCTCAGCCTCCCAAGTACTGGGATCCAGGTGTGCATCACCACGCCTGACTGTGCAGAACTTCTTGAACAGAAGCCCTTTTTTCTGTGATAAGTACCCACCTTCTCTTTGATGCCATTATATTATCATTACAGTGACACAATTACTTAATGGAAAAAGTATTGAATCTTAACAGACCCGGTACTGATGTAAATCTCAGGTTGGTGGCTTCATATAATTCCACCCATGCTCCATCTCCATTGTCCTTATTTAAAATGATCAGTGATATCTGCTACCCCTCACGGAGATATTTTGATATTGTGGGTGATATTTGAACTTGTACAAGGCGGGTTTCAGAAACACTTCTTTTCCCATCCAACTTGGCTTAGAGAAAGTGAGGTAAATCTCTGAGCCTCATTCTCTCCTCCCTGAAAGTAGGTAGTGGGCATGTTGAGGACATGGGAACACAATGCATTATCTGCATGTATTAAGGGGGCAACAAACATTAGCGACTGATGGTGATAATCGAATCATCATAGTGTTTTACAAATCATTGGTATTACTAACAAGAGGTGACACTCTCTTCAGATATTGTTCTATCCTAGTAATGGCAAACCTTTTAAACCTTTCACGGTAACCAATAGCCAGCTGTGGCACCTATGTCATAGGATGGCCATCACTATCCTACCCTATAAAAAGAACAACTGCTTTAAGACCCCTGTTAGTTAAAACCACCAGGCCTGAGAGTTAGTGGAAAGGGGTACAAGACTGAGGTTACCATACGGTGACACGACTTATCCCTTTGACCTACAGATAGCTAACTTGCAGGACCTGCCATCATGCAGATTTTTCCCACTTTGATATGTGCATCAATTCCCCAGGAATCTTGTTGAAATGCAGATTGGAATTCAGTGTAAGGGCAGAGGGGCAGGCTCTGCTCCTGACAGGCTCCCACAGAGGGAAGTGCAGCTGCTCTGGATCTGGGTTTTATGTAGCCAGGGTGAACTCTGCGTGATCCAGACGTGTTTGTAAATTCCACGATTCTGAAACAATTTTCTACTTACTATCAGTTTATATTAAAGGTGATAACAATTTAAAATTGACTGCATTCTTGCTATTTTATTGGGCCTGGCTTCTGCCTAGTACTTAATGTTAAAAACAAAAAAGAAAAGAACCATGAAGATTAATATTTCTGTAAATGTTATTATGTGCCAGGAACCGTCTACTAAATTTTTCCAACACCACAAATGAAATACTTACTCTAATTATCCCCAGCTTACGGTTGGGAAAGCTGAGGCACCAAGACATAGAATAACTTGCTTAGGCCACTCAATTAGTGTTGCCAAGCCAAGACCAGCTTAGGAATTAATTTATTGAAAGGACTACCTTTGTCACTCAGAGACGCTAGTATAGTATACCTTTATATAGTGTACCTCACTGATTAGTTTTTAGATTTTCTATTTTGATTTTCATCATATTTTACAAAACATAAAGCTCATTTTCTAGGCGCCAATGACTATGATATTCGTCTGGAATGCAAACTTTATTAGTCAGGTTAGTGTTCTGTAAACATAACCTGAGATGATGTATAAAGAGAAAACTGTTTTAACTCCAAGTCTGGGAGGTTCCGGTTCACGGACCATTGGCCCCTCTGTGCCGGAGCCCTGGCAGGGCAACACTCAAGGAGGGAGTGTGTGGTGGAGCAAAATGCTTATCTCGTGAGCCAGGGAGCAAAGGGAGAACATCATCACTCAAGTTTCCAAAATGTGGCGCAGTCCCAGAGGCCGACTGCTGAGACTCGGGTTCTCAGTGATGTTTTGTGTGTGACACCAGCGAGCCCCGCTGTGACTTGCTAAGTAACTCACTTTCAGGATGAAGCCTGGAGGTCTGAAGGTCGGAGCAAGCACACTGATCCTGGGAGGCTCCACTCACTTTCTAACCCTAATCAGATTCCATCGTGAGTGTGAATTCCACTTCTGTCAACCAAGTACTGCTTTCTGTTGACTGAAAGTTTAGAAATGGATCTTTTTTAAAAAACCTTAAATTGGCAGGGCTCTTGCTACATCCTGTCCTACCTTTTCTAATACTTTTCAAGGCTTAAAATAATAATAGCAACAGCAACCATGGCAAGTCTGCTGTGGCCCAGCTGGTAGGAGCTGCATGGAGATCTGTGATGGCCGAGGAGAGGCCGTGAGCTTGGTGATTTGGGGGGAGTGTGGACACTCGAAGCCCAGGGTTGGCCACACCCTGCCTTGATCATGTGCTCCCTCTGGAAGCCGGACCTACTTAGTCTCGCTGGCCTGCACTGTCCTCCTTTCTCAAGTGAAGAGTGGACAGGATGGGAACTTTTCCAAGCGTGTGCCTATTTTTAGCTATGGAATCATTTCTGTAAATGAAGGCTTGTCTGGAAGCCCAGAAAAGAAAAGAAAGGAAAGGAGTTGAGATTTCTCTGGTAGAAGTAGAGATGGAGCCCAGAACCACCCCCAACTCCCCATTCCCTTCACTGGTCCCTGTGGAGCTCCGCTCTGGCCTTTAGCAGGAGAGCAGCAGGCCTGGGTTGGGGAGAGGCTGCTCCTGGCTTTCAGGCTCAGTGCTGAGAGTCCAACCCCTGGGACACCAGGGTCAGGGGCCTCAGTTTGACTGCAAAAGGCACTTTTATTAGTGGCTGTAGTGGACAATCATCAGAACCATAACAGATTCTACCAGGCTTCCTCTGTGTAGACTTATGTTGAAAGGTCACACTGCATTTCGGTTTTTGCTGTGTCCTTAAAAATACCTTATTTTCTCACCCCTGAAGTTTACCTAGTGTACAGTGCCCCGATGGGCTGAGAAGACTTGTGTGTACAGGTGTGAATTTGGGGGGGTGTCTATTTAGTTTCCCATGCTGGGCTTCTCGTATGCAGTGTGGGTATGTAGACAGGGAACTTTCTTAAGTATAGCTCTTTCAAATACAGCCAATGCTGAGAAATATGGAATAAATACTTTAGCTTCTGGAAACTGGACTTTAGTGAATATTTTATTATAAATGGCTTTTGGGGAAATGTGAAGATCTTTGCAAGAAACAGAATAGAAAGGTTTTTGCTTGTTTATTTTAAAGAGCATGTCCATAAATTGACCAGGCTGCCTTTGAACTTGCAATCCTCATGCCTCAGCCTTCTGAGTCATAGGGCTAATGGGCATGCACCACCACATCCATCTGTTTGGTTTCTGGATCTTTGACTAGTGCTATAAAGCTGTGATATACACAGACACAGACTAGCCTTGTTCCCTTCAATGAAGTAAGGAAATGATGTTCTTAGAAAGATGAATGCTGGTAGTTATAAGACATCAAGAGTTTCCAAAGTCAATAGGAAAGTCTTAGGAACAATTAGTCTACTTGAGACCATAAATAAAGGTGTTTTTTTTTTTTAAAATTGGAGACTAAGTATCAATGTTTTACTGTCATCAAATTGTTAACCAGGCAGATGGCACCTAATGTTTAACTCAGAGCTCCTCAAATTGAACTGGAGAGTCGAATTGGACTTGGTGGTTTAGAGTAACATTCTCATTCAGATTTTCTGTTCCCTGCGAATGGCGCTTCCAAAGCAAATGTCTGTGAGCGGTGTGGTCGCGGTGGTAACACTGCGCACCGAATTGGGCCAGAGAGACAGAAGGACCTAGTGGTATTTCTAGGCCGCTGTGTTTCTTTTGGCTTTTTCTATTCTGCTTTCCTACCCTCCAGCAACAAGACATTCTACATAAAGTATAGCCCTCTGTGTATGGTGCTGTCAGTGCAGACCGTCTTCACTCTCTGGGGTGATGCTTTATACAGAGTATTTTGCAATTCCTGCAGTAATATATCACTTATCAGCCAAGTGAAAATGGTAATTCATGGGGAAGTTATAAAAATCCACACCCAGTACATCATTATGATTTAACCTAATATTTGCTTCTCATATGATGAGGCAAAAGTAAAACCTGTTTGCTTAACATTCCTACAGTGGTACCTTGGCTCATGGATGCTTTTGTTCACAAAACAAAGGCTGTTTGGTTCACAAACTGAAGTGTTTGGCAAAATTTTGTTTTTGTTTGCAAACTCTGTGGTGGTTCACAAGTACAGATGAGGAGCAGGACTGCGGCCGTCTCTTCCAGAACTGTGGGACAAATTCAGTTTGCGAACACAGGTACCTCTGTGTTTTCTCTCATGTACTTTGTCAGTACAACTTCTGAAAGGCACTGAGATGGCATCACCAGTTCCTACAGCTTGTTTGGGTCAGATGAGTCACAAGCGAGAAGTGCTTGTTCATTTTTCAGGATGTATTTAGGGCCTTTAACCCCCCCGCCCCCAAGCTGCCTGGGTGTGAGGGAAAGGCAAGGGCAGGATGAACTCTGCAGAAGCAAGAGAGAAGAGTGACAGCGTGCGTTCACGGGTGTAAAGTTCTAGCTGCCTGCGCACGGCGTACAAGTGTCTTGTGGCAGCTGCTGGGTAGATTCTGCTTCTAGTTAACCTTCTCTACAGGGAAGTGCATGTGAATAGCAGCGCTGACATGCGCTCACCCGCACAGGTCCCTTTAGCAGATCTACACGCTAACGCCTTGAGAACATTGAGCACAACGACCCTTCTGATCACGTGTCACTGTGGCTCTGTGACCAGGAGCTGCAGGCTCACGTTCAAGTCCCTGCTTTTCTGCCCACAAACTCTGACCTTGAAAAATACTACTTTCTCTCTGAGCTTAGTTTTCTTTGTTAAAGAGAGATTAATAATAGCCTGACTTCTTAAGATTGTGATGAGGAATGGTGGAGAGATCTAAGAAATGTTCCCCGTCAGCAGCATTGAGTAGCCATTCTAAAGGGATTAGGCAGCCAGCCCTTTTGGGGGCGGCAGTGGCAGGTGTTACGGGACAGTGTCAGACAGTGATTTGTGATTTGGGTCAGCATAAGTTGGGTGGTGGAATCTTCCCCATCCAGCTTACTGCTGACTGTGGAGAGTTCTGTTTCTATGTGCTAGAATTTTATCTTACGTCTTTCTGAATAAATGATAGCTAGGAAGAAAGAAAGGAAAAGAGAGAAAGAAGAAAAGGAACTGACAGGAAGGGTGGGAGGACTCTGTCCCCTCTCATTGTCCTGAGAGAGGTAAGCAGGCTCGAGGGACCCATTTCTCAGCTTTGGAAGATGATTTGGTCATTTACTTGGGATCTGCAATGAGAGGCCAGTAGGACTAGAATGAGAAGTGGGTCTTCTGTCTCCTCCTCATTGTCAGCGTTGAACGGCCGCTTGTGCCTGGACTCCAAACGCTGCACTGAGCAGTGTCATGAGGGGAGGGGAGCAGCGAGGCATGATGACTCGCCCCCCCCTGCCCTTGATAGAGACAAGAATTCTCTTTGTTAATGAGCTTCATTCAGGAGAATCTCATGGAATGAAGGAGAAGCTCAAGTCTGGTTGGGTCAAGTATGCGGCATATATGTCTCCTAGCAAGCTAGGAGATGCTCAAAGGAATTCAAGTACATTCTCTCCAGGGTGTAGAAACTGGCCTATAGCCGCTTGGGGGCCTCCAGTTCCTCCTCTAGTCGTGACTCCTTCGCTCGGCCAAGAACTAACCGTAAAAGGTAAAATACTTGTGCCCCACCAATCAGCTACAGCCCTTTGCCCCTATGCGCTCATAGCCACCCCCATTCTTTTTTTTCTATATAAGCCAGTGTAGTCCTCAATAAAGATGCAAACGTTTGCCTAAATCTCCTCAGAGTCTTTGTGGTGACTGCACGCTCACTTTCTTGGTCCAGGCCTCCAAACCTGATCCTCGGCTGCGTACCACCCTGGTGCCGAGGATGACTACAATGGAAATACAGTGTGACTCAGAAAAGGGATTTTGAAAATATAAATAAGAACTACCCCCTCCATACAGTCTTTACAAAAAGCACAAACAGCCTGTAGATGGGTACTGACTTTTGGTAGTGCCGACCTAGTTCTTCCATCGCCCTGGGGTGAATTCAGGCACAGAGCTGGCTTCAGTGCCTTCTCTGATTTATGCCTGTCCCTGGGCTCTTTAATATTCTTGGGATCATCTTAGCATCATGGGCCTCGTCTTTGATTCTCACTGCTGGTGTTCAGTCCCTTGTCAATGGAGTGACCTTGGGAAGTTTCTTTGAACTTTTCCGTTACCTCATCTTTAAAGTGGAGACCATATTGGTACTCACCTCAGAGAGTCCTGAGAATTGGGCAGGGCAGGGGTGGAGCTCAGGGGCAGAGTCCGTGCTTCATATGAGTGTGCCCCGCACAAAAAATTAAATAAATGAATAGAGAAGATGAGAAAAACACATCAAAGAAGGAATCTATAGATCTATTGTAGTGACCATTTGGTAAATATGATCAGTGAATAATAATGAAGCCATTCTTTTTGCAGTTTAGGAAGCCAATATATACAAAGGAAGTCAATCCAGTATCTTAGTAAAATCCATAAAATTTGTCAGTCCACAAAAATAATTTCATGGGACCCACCCAAAAATCATTCTGCAAAAACTGTGTCTAGTAGCAGGGAAATGCAGTACTTGTGTGCTACAGGGCCTGTTTTTAGGTTTAAATATAGGGCAAACTACTGGGCCTTTCATCTTTGCAGCCGACCTCTCCCCCGAGTCCCCTTCTCTCTGGAGGGGAACACTTAGCTGAGTTTATAAGAGAGGATCACTGGGACACAGTCAAAGGGAAGTGGCCCACCTGTGCTTGACTTTTTCCTGTGAATTTCTAGAAGGTTATTTTTCCTTATTGAATGTATGATCTTTTAAGAAATTTAGTTTTCATCTTTCCCCATGGAATCATTCCTCTTAGGGAATTCAATTTGCTTCAAGTTTCTGTCTCTTTTACCTAGCTTAAGGATGAGACCAGGGCCCTGTGAATGTTTTATAACCATGTCTGCTATTTTCACTCCCAGACTGTCATAAGTTACGTCCTGACAGGCTTCAGCTCTTGTTCTGTAATTGTGAGGCAGACCCAGGCAGGGGCTTCAGCACGCTCACCTGGCAGGGGCTGTTCGCTGGTGGCCCCAGAGCACAAGGGCATCATTCCAGGCTGAGCGTCACCTTCAGACAGAGCCAGGCAGCCTGGCCTGTCACAGCCATTCAGGCAGCAAATCCTAGGGTCACTGGGAGGAAGAGTTGCCCTCACACATTCTTTTGGCTTTAGGACCATTCTAAATTCTAAATTGTAAATCTTCTCTAATGTCTTTGGAATGAAGGACAAAGATTTTCAACCTCTGTTTTGTAGTTTACAGTTTTGCTGGGACTGGGGCTTCTTTGGTCTAATTAATTTTGAAAAAGCTTCTCCTTTATCTCCTAGCTACACAGCACACCTGCATATTACTATGTGTTAAGTCCACAGAGAGAAGCCTGTTCATGACCAAGGATGCAGCTCGATGGGCAAGCAGTTGCTGAGCATATGTTGGGGCCTGAGTTCCATCCCCAGCACTACCAAAACGAAACAAAATGAATAAAAATCTGTTCAACAATGCTTAGTTGAGGGTTTCTTAAATACAGGTGAATGTACAGCTTAAAACATTTTATGTCTTGGTTTTGCTGGTTCACAGTCACTTCCTTGTAAAGAGGTCTGGGAGCATGGCTTTCCAAAGACTTTTGCCCAGTTTTGAGGACGACTGTAATGTAAGGTGGGGACCCCACAGCCATGTCTCTGCTTTTGAATGGCATGGGGAAGAGCTACTGCCATTTAATGAGCCTGTGTTTAAAGCAGTTTCTTAGTGTTGGTTTCTTGGTTCTAGCAAATTGCCCATCGAATTTCTTCAGTTCAGCTGGCAGAAGTCAGATTCGGGGGAACTGTATTTAACAAGGAGATATTTTGTAGTTTAACTGTTTAAAAAGTTTGAGTAGTAGCTGGCCATTTTCCCTTTCTGTCCTGCCTTGTGAAAGATAAGACACCAGTGATTTTAAACCAGAATCCTATCTTCACCCCTAAAGAATGCCTGAAGCACTGAGCTGGTACCTCCTTTCACCTGTTACTTAAAGTTAGGGAGGGATGACGATTTGAAGTTTAAGGGAGAAGCTACCCCCTGTGACACTGTCAATGCAGGCCAGCAAGATTTTAAAATGCAGCTATTAAAGATTCATTCCATCTTTCTGGGAAAAAATTCTAAGACACTAACAAGAAAATAAACCAATAGGGCTAAAATATGGAGTCACTGTCATGAAAACGGTAGGCATTGTGCATAATCAGATTTCGGTAAGTGCTACTGGCCTTTCGGCACCAGTGGACTCATGACAGCTCTGCAAATGCCAAGCATTTTGTCAGGGGGTAATTCAGTCCTGAGCCTCTGTCCAGTGCCCGATGCTGCTGCCCAGTCAAGGGGACGCTATCAGGAGCACTGCACCAGAGGACCCGTGAGACGCCCATGCACCAGAGCCGCTGGCTGCCAGAAAAGTGTAGACACACCTCTGGAAAAGAAAATTTTGGATAAATGTCTGAAGACTAACTTTATCAAGACATCAGGAGATTAATATAAGTTATCTTTGGCCTCTACAATTACAAGTGCTCCATGTGCTGGCTATTAGTTTCCAGACATTTATGAGAGTAGCAAACTACTGCGTGGGTAACTTTGGTCATTGATACTGCCACACAAGCATTTTCAATTCCTCTCCAAGGCCTGGTATGTAGTGGGTTTTTTGCAACGCACAATACCTGTTAGGGCCCCCCCAGGTGAAGGTAATACCATCTGCTGGAAAAAAAAATCATGCTAACTTTCTTTTCTCAAAATGCAAAATGTATTTTTGGTAGATTCTGTAGATAGGGAGAGAGGAAACCAGGAATCTTCAATCAATCCCAGTCTGTGTTTAACCTATGTATTTGAACTATTCTTTTCTTTCAGTGGGTAGGTCATGGGCCTTGTATTAAATTGATATCTCAGATTAGTGCCAGGGGTTATATCCATGTTGGAGGAATTGACAAATCTACCCTCGCTTTTAAAACAATGATGCTGATTTTTTTTTTCCCTAATGTTTAACTGATATGTGTATCTGAAGCTGGGGAGGTTTATCCTAAGCATCTCTTGCCATTTAAACCATATCTTCATAACTTTTCCAATACACAAAATCCCTTGTATTCAGAAATAGTCTGAGAATTGAGGCATGTCATATTCTAAAACAAACTCTGAATGTTGAGTGTGATCATGATGTGTTTATAAAATGTACCTATTCACAATTTTAAAAAGTAGCTGGGAACAGAGTTGTATTATGGGTAGCAGACAATCCAGCCCGATGTCAGGGTATTACCGAGTGAAGGAAAAGCCATCTCTTTCCCAAGCCTTTATGGGTGAGGTCATTGTTTTCAGCCGGTGTGGACCCACTGGCTCAAAGGCCATGCTTTGTCTCACAGCAGCACTTTGTCAGGGAGTGACTTCCAAAACCATGACGAATATGCAGGCTGATAGTAAGAACAAAAAGAAGCTGCTCCAAGTTATAGTATTTTTAAAACCCTCGTATCTAAAAGAAAGCGAAAAAAAAAAAAAAAA
>PVIR01046631.1:0-10179 GCA_004026965.1 Petromus typicus
TTACTCTTTCCTCTGGCAATATTGATACTCTACTTCTCAACTGCCAGGAGCTAAGCATCTTTGTTCTGCCATACCATTCTGTAAATTTTACCTTGGAGCCAGCCAATCAGAGACTGAATCCTAACAGCATGAACCAAATTTAACTTGGGAGAGTTGGGTATTACATCTCAGTGACTATAAAGCTAAAACAGAAAACTGATACCAGAAAAGTGGGGCCATTGTCGTGACTGCATCCGACACTGGCCCTGGTTTCAAAGCCTTTGGAACTGATTTGCAAGAAGCAACAGATAAAGTTTAGAGATCCAGTCTAAAGATGTAAGGATGATGCAAAAGAGCCTGAGGGGTCATTCTGGCCAGAGTTCATAAGACCAAAATACTGACAAGTATATGGTCAGTGAAGAACAGACAGGCTCAGGAGCTTTCAGCTGGGATCAAAGACTTTGTTGGCAGTTACATGAAAGCCCAACTATGTTATATTCTGGCAGAAAATTTATCTACATTTTGCCTATGTACTTTTCAGAAGACTAAAATTAAAGGCAGTGAGTGCCGGGTATGGTGGCTCACGCCTATAATCCCAGCAGTCGGGAGGCAGAGGCAGGAGGATTGCTGTGATGTGAGTTGGAGGCTGAGCTCAGGGCCAGCCTGAACCACAAAGCAAGACCTTGTCTCAAAAAACCTAAAAAAGAAAAAAAATTATAAAATTAAAGGCAGTGAACTAGTCTACTGGATTCAAGGCAATTCAACATTCAGACTATAACATGGGTACCACTGGCTACAATTAGACAGATTTAAAGTGAGAATTGGGGTTAAAACAGCAAAAAAATTTGAAAATCTTAAATTCTGACCCAGAAGGAACCACAGGTAAAGCAGGGACCAAGAATGTGTGGCTGCCAAAGAGATCAGAACCTTTAAAAAGACACCAACAATACTCTTAGCTGAGATAAGAAAAACGTCTTCAGGGTATGTCAGAATCAGCAAGAGCCTACTCATCCACTGCATGGTCAGTGGTACAAAAGTACAGACATTTCACCTGGGAAGAGCCCTTAACCCTTGCCTGAGAAGGGCTGGCTAAGAAATTGGTTCCTTAGGCTTCATTTTACCATGTTCAGTTACCCAGGAACTCAGAGGCTGCCACAGCCATGATCCAACAGGGACTGAGCACTGCTTAACCTAGAAGCAGACCTATCATCTGAGTGACACTGGTTTTACCAGCAAAATGCAAGAGTTGTGGGGTCAGGAAGGCTTTCACCCAGATCTCAAAGGAAGGGCTGGGAAGCCAAGCATGGAGCCCAGAGAGGGTAATACATGAAGCTATAGTAACAAAGGCAATGGTGCAGCAGAAACTCCAAGAAATTAAGTTGGGTATACCAGGAACATGGAATGCTTGCTAAGGAAAGCTGCAGGCCCACAACAGAACCAGCAAAAGAAAGGCTGTGTGGACTGCAGCCAGCAAGGCAATAAGGATGGGGCTGCTCGAGAAGACACATCTCATCACTATGTGCCCCAGATGCTAGTCATGGACCAATATAACTTAAATGTTTCCTCTGTTATTGTCTTACATTTTCTACCCCCAAATTATCCCACTTTGCAAGGGGACTGTTTACCCTGTGCCACTGTAACTTGGGATTAGGTAATTTGTCTTTGGTTTTTACCAAAGATACAGCTAAGAGTTTGCTTTTAATCTGAGGAGAGACTCTGACTTGCACTTTTTTTAGTGATGCTGAGATTGTTGAAAATGCATTTTTCTGTTTAGGTTGGGCATGACATGTTGTATCATATCAGGCTGAACAATAACCTTGGAGATTATTTGGAGACTGGTACAGTTTAACAGGATGGACTTGGCTATCAAGTTGACAAGGAATGAGGGGCAACAGTTAAGATGAATTGTCAACTTGATTGGCTTGGGAGCTGCCAGGCGGATTAGTAAAGAAAACATCTAGGTAGGCTTAGGTGAACCTTAAAGGTATGAGCTTGAAGCCTATATCTGGTCCTTACCCCTTCCACTCTGGATTGTGCCCCTGATCTGCTTCCCAGACGCCATGGACTGTGTAGCTTCGCTCTGCCACACCATTCTACCACTGATGTTTCTATTCTACTGTTAGCCTCCTGATCACGGACCGAATCTCCTGGATCTGTGAGCCAAAGTAAATCTCTCTTCCTTCAAGTTGTTGGCTCTGGATACTGGGTCCAATGATGGAAAAGCTGACGAACAAAAGGCAAATGTGTAGACCGTAGGAGTGAAAGAAAAAAATGGCAAGATAGATCCACATTTGTTAAGATGTGTGTTGTTTTAATCTTTTGAGACAGAGTCTCATTATGTTATCTACACTGGTCTTGAACTTCTAGTTTCAAGGGAGCTTTGTCTTCCCTGAGTAGATGAAATTATCGGAACCAGCCACCATAACAGGCACAAGTCTATATTCAAACGTAACTGGAAAGTCCTGTAACTTTTATGCCAGAAAAATGACATGATTTAATTTTCATATCATACCTACTACAAAAGAAAAAGAAAAACATTGTTTAGGTAAAAGATCAAGGGGAGAAGTACAAGAGCAAAAGGCTCAGTAAGGACTATTACAGTTCTACAGTTTGAGTGTCCCTAAAATTAGATATGGTTTTAAAATATGAAGTATTTTTCCTCTTTTAAAATTTAATTTAAAGCTGGTTTTTTAAAAAGGACATGAACAATGAATTATTTAAAGAGATAGTCATGCATTTGGATGCTATCAAAGTAATTTAACCTTCACTCCTTTACGTTTCTTATTGAGAACTACAAAAATATAGTTATGGGCCAACACCGGTTTGAAGACCATAATTTAAGATATACTAGCATAGAGAAATGATAGTCCTGAGTTACACGGTAGTGATAAAGAGAAACTGGAGAGCAGTGACACAAAAAGGTAAATTTGACAGAACTCACTAACAGATTAAGAAAAGCACTCCTTTACCTTCTCTTAGTTTCTCACAAAAGACTGGTACACAGAAGACATTTTAATCTTATTTGTTGAATTTAACTGTTCTTGCTTACACTTTCAATGGGCTTTTTTTTCAAAAGCAGTCCTGTCAGAAACAAATTACATCCAAACGCAATTATAACATGGCTGTTCCTCAAAAAACAGAAGAAAATTTGAAAAATGAAGGGTAACTCCTAAGCATTTGAGTTAAGAAGCAGAGGGGACAGAGGAGTTATTTATGAAGTTGAAAAAGGTAGAATAAGCGATCCTGATGTAAAGTATCAGGGAAAATAGTTTTAATTAGTTGTATGATGCCTATTGTGCATCCAAATGTAGGGCAGTCAATGTCTAAAAAAGAGAGATGTCTAATTAAAGATATAAATTTGGAAATCACAGAGATATAAAAATACAGAGTATAGTTCTCCAACTAGTACCCTGGTTAAAAACTAGATTTTTTTAAAAAGCATAAAAATTTTATATAAAACTCACATGAACTAACTCTTATAATCTCACATGATCAATGCTTCAAATAAAGTACAGCTATGGGCCATTATTTGCTCCAAGAGATCTACAAGTTGGAAGAATTAAAACTGGAAAAGTGAGTATGGATTATGTATGCCTTAGAGTAGGGAGAAGAGAGATGTGGAAGAGATTTAATCAGGCTATAAAAAGGAAATGAAATGAACTATGGCTTATTCAATACTTGTATTTCTGAATCCATTGGAAAACATGTGTCCATCATTAGTTTCATACTTCCTAATGGATCCCTTGGAGGTTTAAAGTGTTAACATGTTAAAATGTTATATTCACAAAGGGACTTATGTGGCACAACAGTACTAAATACTTGAAAGTTAAAAAATCTGAAATATTCAAAACTGGAACTTCATCACTAAGATACTTCATTCAAGGAGATTATGCCGTTCAGTCTCATTTCCAAATGATCTAAAATCTACCTGACAAGTAATGGCATGATTCTTTATCCTTCATTTGGTACATACAACATGATGTCAAATGTGAATTCAGATTAAAATAGTAATACAGGTGAACATGTCAAATACTAAAACAACATTCCTTTAAAAATTGAGCAGCACTCCACAAGCAAATACATTTAACATTTCTGGGGCAAAACCAAAATACTTAGAATGGTAGGTAGGAATATAGATACATTAACATAAAGTAAATGGAAGGAGAAGAGAGTTCAAATGGATTAACACTCAGTTATATGATGGTTTAGGACAGATTAGTTCAGATTAATTTCCATCAGTTGAATCTCTAATGAACTTTGGCAGAGGAAATAAAAAGAATATTAAAAAATGAAAAAGCTCACAATCCTTTATTTGACATATACTCCTTAAAATCACGTCAGAACCTGGCCCCCTTAACTTCAATTTAGTCAAGAGCACACTTCAATAAGATGGCTGAGATATCAGCACATTCCCTGACATTTCCTTACTCCTCTCCTTCGTATGCTAATCTTGAGAAAATTTTAAATAGAACACAAAACCAGGTGAGAACTCTCGGGTAGTGACTTTAAAAAAAACATTTTTTTATGTCAATCCTGAACTTCTCATGCAGTCTGTAGAATAACCAATCATAACTTCCTATTCCTCTTTCCCAAAGAAAAACAATTTTGCATCTGTGACTCAACTGCTTCCACAATATTGCTATACTACACAGGCAGTATTCTATGAACCCAATGCCATCTGCTTATTTTTATCTCCTTCACTTTTTTCTTCATTCCTGAAAAGTGTTCCTTAGAGCTTCTCTTAGATTCTCAGAAAAAGCCTCTCATACAGAAAGCATCATCATACTTCTTGAATTTAACTGTTCTTATCTGTACTCTCAATGGCTTCTGGTATGACCTTCTCTCTAAAAACAGTCCTGTGAGAAATGAATTACATTCAATTGTAACTGTAACATGGCTCTTTTCAAACATTAAGAAAAACAAAAGATTTCAAGCAAACTCATTAAAAGATATACAGACATATCTATATGTAGATTTATCTTTCTCTATATATGAAACAGACATACCAGCTATGTCCAATGGATTACTGATCCAGAAAATAGTAAAACTGCTTGTAGAATCATTCCAATAAAATAACATACTTGGTAAAAGGTAGAATGGGATTTAAAAAGAAACAACCTTGTTACGTATATGTACCCACTCCCTAAGATGAATGTAGACTTCAGTTAGTACAAACGTACTAATTTTTTTTAAACATACTTTTGAAGTGCTTCCAGAAATATTTAATCCAGTTTAGAATTTGCTTGTGTGGAAATGTATTAATACAAATGAAAAGATACCCAAATCTACACTGCTGGCACTGCCAAGTTTATGAGGAGTAGCATCTACATGCACCCATAAAGATCATTCCTTTTAGGTACTACGAAAAGTGAAAATCTTTTAAAAGATAACAGGACATCTTTGCTTATCACATACTTATTTTTGTATGATTATAGAACTTCATATACTCAGTAGTAGATACCCAAATATCTAAATATAAAAGTTTTCCATTAGTGTATTACAATTCTGATGATGTGGCTGTACAAAAAAAATTCACATCTTCATGTATTACCATGAATCTAAAGTAGAAAAGTAGTAAGAAAGGCATACACACAGCTCTTTACAACATTTTTAAATGATATTTTAAAAATCTAAACTAAAATAAAAACATTAAAATTTTCCTTAACTTTTCAGCTGCATCTGTTAATCCAAGTAAGTGCTCCTGGGGTGTATCTTAAAAATATCATTATTAAAAAATACAGTGCTATAAAACTTACTTCAATGACAACATTACATGGTGTCATATGTACAATTTATTTTATCAATTACTTTTTAATAAAACTGAGGAAAATATTACTTTAGTAAAGCATACTGTAAAATGCAGTTGAACTGTTTAAATATGCTATAGGAAAAATAAGTACTTCAGTATGTTTTTCATTATCATGTTCTTCTGCTAACTTTGCTGACCAAAGTACTGCAGTTTATGTACATTACCATTGTTTTGAGATCTGCTGAACAACATGTACAATTTTTAAAAATTATTTTCAATGTAGCTGAAGTAAAATGTCAGTTTCTAATGAAGTATTAAATATATAAAAAATTAATGGTATAATCATTTGGAAGGGAATAAATTTATATTTTTACCTGGTCTTGGTACTGGTTGTGCTGCAGGAGTCTGAGTCTTACGGGCAGATGCACCCTCCTTTAAAAGAATAAAAATTGATACAAATTATTAAAGTTTTTTATAATGAACACTTTAATTGCACCCAAGAAATCACTCATTGTTTTGTCATTCAACCAGTCACTCCAATCCTGAGTGTTTTAAAACTACAAACCAACCAACCAACCAACAGAAAGAAAAAATTCCAAGACAAAAAACTCTTATCCAGGTATGGTGACACATCCTTGTAATCACAGAATTCTCAGAGGTTAAGGAGGATGATCAAAAGTGAGTCTAGCCTAAGCAACACAGCACTTGGTGAGACTTTCTCAAAAAATAAAAAGACTGAGGATGTAGCTCAGTGCAAAGTCTCTAGGTTCAATACTGGGCAACCCGAAACCAAAAACACCAAAATAAACTTTTTTTTTGAGACAGGGTCTTGCTTTTGTAGTTCAGGCTGGCTCTAAGCTCAGCCTTGAACTCAGAGAAATCCTCCTGCCTCTGCCTCCAAGTGCTGGTATTACAAGCGTGAGCCACCACGACCAGCACTGTGGTATGTGGTTACTGGGGATTAAACCCGGTTCTTGCACTTGTAAGGCAGGCGCCGGAACTACTGAGCTAAATTACCAGCCCCTCAAAATAACCTCTTTGTCTTTTATGTTATTAATCATGACATACAGTAATAGATATACTTCCTGGAATATAAATTTAAATTGTTACTATATAACAGTTACTAAAAACAACATATTTTAATGACTTGCTTAAAGCTGATACGCAATACTGTCAGATACGTCATTACCTGTTTTAAAATGAAGTCAATATGTTTCAGTATCACAATAAATACTTTGTAAGAAGTATTACCAGTGTGTTTAACTGTATCTTCTTTTCTTTAATATCTAATATTTTTCACAGTAAATTTGGAATACCATGTGGTACTACAGCACTTTTCTGTCCAAGCACTGGAGCCTGAACCTAGGGACTCTCACACATGTTAAGCAAGCACTCCAGTACTCACTTACAACTACCTCATTTTTAAAAAAGAAGAAGCTTTATTTTGAGACAGTGTCCTTTTAACTTCCCCTGGCAGGCCTCAAATTTGCTATCTTCTGACCCACAGCCTTCTAAGTCGCTAGAATTACAACAGGCATGTGCCACAATGCCTGGCTCAACACACTGTGTTTTAAAGTAAATCACTATTATAATAGGAGCAACAAAGAAAATGCTTTCATTTTAAATATAGTGGTATTATTAGCATTCATTTAGAATGTCACAGAAGCAATTCTTTATTGGAAAAAACAATAGCTGCAGCAATTAGAAAAAAACCTTCCGAAGACAGGATTATCTTTCTTAAGGAAATTACATTCAAGTAAAACTTTAAATGTAAAGCAAGGTGAGTCATTATAAAAGTGATAAATATTAATAATAGTATGAGGTGGGAAATCGTCTAATTGTAAAAGTCTCTAAATTTATGTTGAGGGAACTATTTATTTTCATTCTCTGTAATCCCAGTGCCTACAGCATTCAACAAATATTGGCTGAAATGACTGAATCTAATTTTTGGGAAATAAGAAGCCAAAGGATAATCACCAAATATAAATCAAATTAAAAAAACGTTAACCTTCTGCATAAAGATAAATCAACTAGATGTTGTATAACAAAATAACAAAAGTAAACTAACCAAATTCCTTATCAATTTTAATTTGGAAATACTGACTCATAAGGACGTGGTACAAGTATAAACAAACAATGGAAAATTGAATGAGACAGGAAGAACAAGGAGCAGGTATGTAAGACAGACATTTTCTATCCACTGACAATAACGCTGGTTGCATCCAAATCAAAACCACTCTTCTCACAGAACAAAGTGAGTTAAGTTCAAAATTACAACAATACCGGATAATAAATATCCAGTTGGGCTGCAATACCCAAACCAAAACTGATTCAATTGACTACTGAAATGATATGAACAAAGAATATGGCTTTACTACACAGGTCAGAGAAAAAAATGCATGAACAAATAAATATAAGTAATATGAAAAAATTATGACATTATAAATTGTAACCCATAGGATTTTTTTTGTCTAGTTTTGAATAAGTTCAAAACTTGGTCCCTTCAGTTCTGAGAGTGGGTGTTTTCTGTTTGCCCAGTAAGCAATACTTGCTTGATGATCCAGTCACTCTTTTCTGGTAATAAGCCCAATCCACCTAATCTAATATGCTTGATTAGGTTAATCAGGAATTCTTCCCTCAGCATACCTTTTATAAACTAGAGCTGGCTAGTAAGACCTCTAGCCCTACGGTGAAGTAGAAAGTAAGTGTTGAATCATTGATGAACATTTTCTGTAACTCATGGAGATAACTCATTAGCAGGACAGAGCAAATAAAAAATGCAGTAAAAGAAGAGAAATACAACCTCCCCTTACAACACCTACTGTCTAGTTCCAGTGGTCTGCATTACCTCCAACCACTCTCCACTACATCAATCATTAAAACTCCCTTCTCACTTATCCTTTATACACCTACTAACCTCAGTTAGTTGAGATGACATTCTGTCAGTTGTAGAGTTTTTTTTATTTTTATTTATTTATTTATTTTTTTTTTTTTTTGAGACAGAGTCTCGCTTTGTGGTTCAGGCTGGCCCTAAGCTTAGCCTCAAACTCACATCACAGCAATTCTCCTGCCTCTGCCTCCCGAGTGCTGGGATTACAGGTGTGAGCCACCACGCCTGGCACTGTGGTATGTGGTACTGGTTGCTGCTGGGCGTGAGTCTCCACACCCAGTATTGTATGTGGTTAACCGGGGATCGAACTCGGGTCCTTGCACTTGCAAGACAGACGCCAGAACCACTGAGCTAAATCTAAAGACCCTGTCATTTGTAGAGTTTTATTATAATGTCTTATTTATGGAAATTTTGAGTTATGAAATTCATTACAGTATAACTTCCCTTCATTTTTGAGTTAGTACACACACACATACAAAAGTATAAAGCTGTGATACAACAGTACACTTAACTTGAGAGAAAACTGGGAGGATCTTTACTAATCGTGTCACTGGTCATTTCCAGGACTCCTAACCCAAGCACCCCTCAGGCAGCATGTTCGATTATGTATGGACTATCCCAAGGGTCACTCCAGCAGGTGTCATTTCAACCAGCTTGTTTCTGACACTGAACAAATTTGATGAAATTGTGGTCTTTGTATTTCCTTTTATAACAATTAATAAAAAATATGCAATTTTTGTTCATCTTGTTTTTAAATAATTGAACTGGTATATGGTTAAGCCAACAGTATGAGCTAAAAGGACATTCTACTGATGCCACTGTTTTAACTGTCACGACCTAAAGGACCTCAAAAACCATATATTGCAATCCCACTATCCTCTACTTTAAAGGTGAAAAAGCAAAAGCGAAGTAGTTTTCAAAGACTATGCAGCAGTGTATATTTTATATTAAGAAACAGGAATAGTAATTTGGCAGTAATAGGCAATAGACTGACAGGTTCTACATTTTAAAAAATATTAACCACTTGGGGAAAAGACAGTAATCAGCACAAAAACAAAACAAAAAGCTGCTAAGTTGTGCTAACTGAAGAGGAAAACATGCTTTATTTTAAAAAGTCAACAGCATTATAATTTCACTAAGACTTAAGGCATTTCTGAAGATGAAATAACTGAATTACAATGGAAGAGAAAAACAGTGCCAGAATAATGTTTTCAAGCACAAGGGGAAAAAACAAAAAAAAAAAAGTACGTTTGCAAGTAATTCTTCATTGCCTTATTTTAGAAAATTATATAATCTAAGATCTCCTGATACTGAGAAATGAAAAGTACTAGAACTTGCTGCTGTTTACAGAAAATATACTATATAACATTCAAAGAAAAATATTCATAACAAGTATCAGTATGAAATTACACTATATTGTATTTACTTTTTTGAAAAGTTCTATATACATGAAAGTAAAATAATGAAAATTCCTAATGAAGAAAATACACAGAATACATATGGACCCTAGAATTTTCTACTCTAACTTTTTGGCTGTTGTATTATTAGGAACGAAAAACTC